>JAJHSJ010000224.1:0-66404 GCA_021015155.1 Magnolia officinalis | reverse complement strand
ATTTTAAACTGGTTATTATGGATTCCTGATGCCATTTGAAGATGAATCTCTCTTAGGACAACAGTTTTTCCATTTTCAGCTATGTATCCATTGCTAACTGTCAGGATTATCAGCGGAAGATGTTCACTGATAACATTACAGTATGCATATTTACAACTCATTGGTCCTCTAAGGATATGTTTTTTTTCAGTGCTCCTATCAGTATATGGTTTTCTAATCCAAATCGCTATTTTCTACTTTTCGAAAAGAAAACAATGCGTGGTATGAGAGCTCAGTATTAAACTGCCATCTCCCTAACCAAATCTTTTTTATCACATAATCGAACCCTAACCCCTACAACATATCATGTGTTGATGCAGACAGTAGAAGTCTTGCAGCCCTCAGTGCAACATTTCCAACTCACAACAATCTCTTTGCCATATAACAGGTATGTCATTACTGATTTTGAAATACTGTTTATATCACCATGTATGATGTTCATTGACAGCTAACTCAGTCATAAGATTATTATGTATATCAGAATCATTAAGGGCCTGTTTGGGTAACTGTAAGTCTCTTACAGGTGATTGTCAATGGTAAGTCAATTACAGGTGAAGGTCACTTACATGGGCATGTATGGATGTCTATAAGTCAATTATAGAGAAGTGACTTTAGCCCCCCATCCCCTTGTAGGTTATTGGTAGATTTGTTTGTGAGTGACTTACAGGCTGTAAACAGATATTAATACGATGTCTGCACGAACTGTGAGATGTATCCATGCCTGTATATGTTCTAATCAGGGTGATTCCTGTATATGTTCTAATCAGGGTGATGACTGTTGAACTCCCTGAATATGTTTTGCATTATGATTTGCACAAGTAACTGTATGAAAATTTCATGTACCATTAAATTACCATACATTAATATAAATGCATATAGTAAATAACTGTAAACGTTACATTTGCCTTCGCTTATTTTGTAGTTTACATATTTTCATGTGTAGCTGTCAAATCTGTATTGGGATGGTAACATGATAGCTAAATTACCTGATAACAAATATGTGCATGGTTTCATGTTTGCGTCAAATCCGTATATTAAATGAAACAGAAGTGTATATTAATGTATGAAATAGTTTGCATAAAAACATATACATGACAAACATTTAAATTTTATTTGTACTGCTTCTCACATATCCAAACATACTTTCAATATAATTTTTATAAATTCTTTGTAATTCCCAACCAGATAACTTTCATCTCCAATAGTCATATGGCTTCCGATAGTGCTAAAAATAGCGATGAAAGGTCATGTGCTAGTGAATGGACTGAGAGTGAAGTAGCCACCGCATTAACAAACATAGCAGCCTCTGCATGTGTAATAGGTGCTGCAGAATATTATCACTGTTACTGTATTAAATCAGATTATAAGGATTGTTATATTGAGAGGGAGAGATTTGTCAATGACATAATACTAAAAAGCGATGTTGATTGTCTCGCACAGCTGAGAATGAGCAGGGACACGGTTTTCAAAATGTGTTCATTGTTGAGAGATCGGAAACTCCTATCCGATTCCAGGAGGTGTAGTATGGAAGAGCAGGTAGTAATGTTCTTACATACAGTTGGACACAATGTACGTAATCGTGTGATTGGTCATCGATTTTCAAGATTTGGTGAGACAGTAAGCAGACACTTTACTAGGGTGTTGGACGCAATTATCGATATATACCCAGAATATGTGAAGTTTCCTGGTTTACACACACCCAAGGAAATATCTGACAACCCTTTATGGAGTGCATACTTTCAGGTAATATTAGAGAAGAGTTAGATGTCATTGGTAAGAATTTTAATTCGTATAAAGAGTGAACTAATCATGTGGCACACGTTTGATTGTAGGACTGCATCGGGGCCCTAGATGGCACCCACATACCGACTTATGTCCAAGAGAAATGAGCTCAACTTTCAAAAATAGGAAATGATATCTCTCTCAAAATGTTTTTGCTGCTGCATGTACGTTTGATATGAAATTTGTGTATGTGCTTGCTGGTTGGGATGGATCTGCATCCGATGCACGTGTCTTGCAAAATGCATTAACCCGTCGCCCTGACTGTTTTCTTATTCATCATGGTAATCACATATAGGGGGTGTTTATTTACATATTAGGTGTTTATGAATGAAACATAACTGAAATATTGAAATGCAATGTGTAGGAAAATATTATGTCGTTAATGCTGGATATGCACATACGCCCGGGTTGATGGCCCCCTACCGAGATGTGCGATATCATCTAAATGAGTTTCGTACTGGAAGGAAGCCCGCAAATAAAAAAGAACTTTTCAATTATCACCACGCCCAGTTGCGAAATGTCATAGAACGATATTTTGGGCTTTTAAAAGCCCGTTTCCCTATTTTACGTACTCCTCCTCAGTTCAAGCTTAAAACACAAGTAAAAATTGTTATAGCTTATTGTGTCCTTCATAATTTCATCCGTGTTAGTGGTGATAATGGACTTGCTGAGGTAGTAGAGGATAGTAGAGACAATACGGAGGATGCTGCACCATCCCCTGTAGAAATATCTACTGTGGAGGAAGGAAGAGCTTTATCTTTGGTGACGGACCGCAGTCGGGAAGAGTGGGTGAGGAAGAGAGACGAGATAGCTGAGAGAATGTGGAATGACAGTCTTCCACGCACCAGACAACATATTTAGTTTTCATTGGTTTTGTACTCATCTGCTATGTTTTTAACAGGAATATTTGCATACTTATTTACTTTTACTGTGGATTTTTTTTATAGGATGGCTTATATAATCTTCTTATGAATTTTCATGAATTAATACTTTCGTTGATCAACTGTATGCTCATGTCATGTTACTATAAATATGTGTTACTTGTAGGTGAAATGAATTTCCTGAGGAGTTCCATAGATAATTCGAGGAATATAAATGTGGACTCGTCACCTACAACAAGAGGTGGTCATCTACACCTCAGTCCAAGATCAACAAGACAACATCTTCAAACTCCGCCAAGAACAACTACGCCCTCAAGGAAAGGGCCCTCACCTAGGGGTATATCTACCCCAAGGCGTAGGCAAGTCTCTTCTCGGAAAGTAAGTAGAGTTCAATGGTCCGATAATATGAACAATTCATTGGTGGATGCCCTGGTTGAATAGGTTAATCTCGGCCTGAAGAGTGATAATGGGTTCAAACCCGAGGCCTATAAGGCAACCATCAGAGAGATCAATGAGACATGTGGCATATTACTTGAAAACCGTCACATTTCTAATCAGTTGCGAGCCTTGAAGAGGTTGTATATTTCTATCAAGGACTTGCTCAATGCATCCGGTTTTGGATGGGACTCGGACAAAAAGATGGTTGTTGCTATGGATGACGTGTGGGCTGGTTGTATTGTGGTAGGATATTTAAGAAGAAAAAAAATACATTCATTCTAAAATTTCCAGCTTTCAGTATATGATTTCTAATATTTTCTTTCTTTGTACAGTCTCACCCATATGTGGAACATGTGCGAGGAAAGCACATCGATAGATGGATGACTTGACCTTCATATTCGGCAACGACTGTGCCCATGGATCATTTGCGAGTACGACTTACTCATCACTCTTTCTGGGAAGCGGCGCAGCGGATTTGAAATGTATTCCGACAACGGCTCTGATGAGGAGGCCTCTGATACTGTACGACTCTCATCGGATGATGAGGACGGTCAGAGGCCTACTCCCTGCACACGTGCAGGTGAGGGATCCATAAATAAGGCGAAAAAATATAACAAAAGCCTAGTGGAGGAAACGTCAGGATTTCGTCATAATCGTTTGGATGAGAGTGACATCAGCCGTTGTAGGAAGGGTAAGCCGAGTGAGCAAATAGGGGACAGGATGGGGGAGATGTTAGAGGCTATAAAAAGACCTGACTATAACTATGGCGCAGGACAAAAGTATGACACGTGTGCAGAGGTTACTGGGGATACTTGAGGATGTGGAAGGTCTGAGTAATGAGGATCAGATTCGGGCTGCGAGGGTGCTGCAATCCAATTTGGTCAGTGCAGGATATTTTATGAAAATGGGACATGAGAGAAGAAAGGAATGGATAGAAAAGTTATCATTCCGCAGAGTGGGCAGGAGTGAATTTGGGATGAGTAAAAATATTTTTTGGACAATGGTGTTTTCTGGACAGTTTTTCTTTTTTTCTTTGGCTTTTGGGGTGGATACTATTTCAATCAAGTCCGTGAATGCTTGGTTTGGTGGATTAACAAATGGCAAAGATGTGGATTATATGAGTGCTGCTGGAGCAGTAATCAGCTCGATATTTCTTTTGGACTGCTATATATATGAAATTTGCAGTGCTACTTTCTGTTGCAGGTTCTGACTTTAACTGTTATGCGATACTCTGTCTGAGATTATAACTTAATATAATTTTCATTATACAGTAGTCATTTCTGCAGTAGGAATATGTTGGAGAATAAATGTGAGTCGGATTTGTTGTGTTTGCAAGAGGTTGGATATACAGAAGTTGCATTTGATGACCTGTTGGAGTGCTCAATATGAATATTTAATTATGGACTGATACACTCTTCACTCGCATTACAATTGACAGATAATTTTGATACTTCAGTATAGCTATTTGAAAGGCCTGGAGTTATGTCGGGTCATTTATACTTTAGATGATTTGTTAATGGTGTGGTTGATCAACCTTTTTTGTTTGGCTGGGTAGGTATGGTTTCTGTTTTAGAAGGCATCTATTGCTGTCTTGATCAGCCTCTCATTCCAATGACTGCATTATTTTAGCCGTAGGAAGAGTAGACCGAGTGAACAGATTATGCTGACTGATTATGTTGGAGGATTTCTATTAGTAAGTGATTGAGAATGCTACTTGTCTCACAGGCGTCCTTACTCAGTAGTAATTTCTGCTGGAGTAAAATGTTGGAGGATTTCTGAGTGTAACTGGTTGAGAATTGCTTTTCGGATACACTTTTACAGGTATCGCGTGAATTTAGATATTTGTGATTTCGGATTGTGAATCATATTGTTCACTACTGTAGATGTGGATTTTAATGCAGGTGGATGGGTTCATACCTGACATGAACTGCTGGATAGTGTTAACTATAATACTGTGGGATGATTTCTGTTGATGTTTCGATCAGCAATACTAAAGACGATATATATCTGCTGGCTTGTAGATATGTGGCATTTACGTAATGGCCTTATAACCATTACAATAACTGCATTGCAACATTGCCGGTTTCAGCCTCTTATTGCTAACATTTCTGCCCCATGCTGCATTTCTGCCACAGATTTGGATGTTATCCGACATGTTGTTATTGATATTAATCTTTTTGAATCCCAGCTTTACTGATAGGCTCTTGTATGATTTTTTCATGATAGGTTTTATTGACATAAGGTAAGTGAAACAAAGATAATTGAATCTATTTATCTATTGATAAACTTTTGACCTTCATGATGTAATATACAGACTTTCACACAGCCAGCATTATCATGCTCCTTAAAAATTATTATAATTTCATCACTCAATATGTGGACTAAGAATTTGTATGTCTACCAATTGCAGAGAAAATGAAGCGGAAGTTTTACGTAGTGTTTGTGGGCAGAACGCCCAGTATATACGAGACATGGGAAGAGTGCAAAGCTCAAGTTCATGGATTCAGTGGATGCTTACATAAGTCATTCACCGTATATGAAGATGTCATGCTTGCATGGAATCAACACAAGGTTTGATGAAACTTTGAACAGTATTCGTATGTTAGAAGAAAACAATTTTCCTGATTGATTGCCATATGTTACAATCAGATTGTAACATAGATTATGCATTGTTTTACTACATTATTCAGGCCACCACCATCGGTAGAGCAGTGGACGAAATAGGCGGAAGTCGGTATGTTCGTGCATCAGCTATTACTACACGGTGGATAGCGGGACATGTGTAGCTGCGCCTATAGAGCCAACTGTAATGGTCGGCGATGGTCCGCAAGATGGCAATGAGGAACGAGTGGGACTTGATGGTCCAGGAAATGACCCATATATCGATCGTCCATTGTTGGTTTGCTGCTTGGTCTCTTCGTATTATTTGCCGTTGTTTACGTGACTATTCGCATAGGCGGATAATCTTTTGCATCGATAACCATCAAAGAAATGTTTGGACTGTTTGAAAGTATATGCTGGCGGAAGTGTTCATTTGTATATGTCTGTTAAGTTCTTTTTTTTTTTTTTTTTTTTTTTTGTTTTTTTTTTTTTTTTTTTTAATTCTTTTTGGACTTCAATATCAGGTCCTTAATATATATATATATATATATATATATATATATATATATATATAGTTAAAAGTATGTTGTGTACATCCTTGTTATGTGATTTTGTTTTCTTGGGCGTGGATGACATCCCGACCCATTTGTAATATTGAAGCTCATTTTTTCTTATTTTGTTTATTTTTCTTTGTATTTGGTTCTTTTCTTTTCTGAACCGTTAATATCAATTAGCCGTTTTCTCTAATTTTTATTTTTTAAAATTAAAATGTATGTTTTCTTTCGTAATCTCTATTTCTGAGGCATGAAGCAATACATGAATCCAAACAGGCCCTTAATGACATGTGTAAGGGTTTATATAAATAACAGAATGTATATGGCTGAAGGAAAATCTATTAAACATATCTTCGAATGCAAGAGAATTCTCCGTGTGTGCTAAACCCATAGTGTCAAGTGTCATTGCCTGGCGGCTTTCCATTAGCATACATCGTAAGCATAAAAAATGGGTGTAAACATACCCAAAACTTCCCGTGGCCGGAGTCTGTTTCTCAAGGGTCCTTACTCTTACTCTGATGGTAGACTATCCGAAGTTTCAACACCTCTGGCTGAAGGTTCGAGTCCACGTAGGCGGTGAAATTCCACTAGCGCGTGAGTGTGTGGTGGTGTGTGCGTGTGTGCCTGTGTTAAAAAAAAAAAGAAAAAAGAATATGTTTCTCAAGTGCATGTTTAATCCTCACCATTTACTGTCTTGCAATCCACTTGAGGTGTGGATCTGCCTCATTTTTGTGCCCATGCCATAACATGATCTGGCAAAAGGGATGAACATAGCAGATTTCTCACAACAACATGGTGGCCCTAATAAGTTTTTAATAGTCAATCACCACTGTTTCCTATGGTGTGGTCCACCTGAGATTAGAATCTACTTCTTTTTTTGCATCATGCTCTAAAATGAGCTGTCAAAAAGGACGGACAGCATGGATGTAAGGCACGTGCATCAGTGTAGGCCCCACATGTTACAATCAAGGCCTAGCTTAAGGCGTTCCATCAATCCTGACGATTTTGGGGCACTGGTTAGGTTCTTAAACCGACCTGGATCCACCAAAACCGCGTCCGATATAGGCTTGATTTCACTACAAGTGATCCTCGTGGTGGGGCCTACGTTTTCAGGGTCTTGATGTCCTATGGTAATGGCATATTGCCGGGAAAGAAGTACTGCACCACAAGGTGTGGTACATCGCTTGCATGTGATCAATTCTCCATGCGAAAATGGCACGTGTGCCACAGTCCGCCTTTCGTCTTTTCTAGAAACGCATAAGAAGGTTAATTTCGTCCTTTCACTACCTTCCCAGCAAAAGATCCGAGCGCGTTAGCGCTCTCCACATCCAACCGTCCAAAACCCTCAAGAACAAACGGCTACAGATAGCGATCCGTGTGCTCTCCTGCCATTGGCTGAAACTCCCTTCCAAACCCTTATATAAATACCACCGCAACCCTTACCGCCTCAGAAAACCGAAGCGAAGTCATCTTTCCTCTTCTTCGAAGAAAGCCCTAACCCTACCTTTTCCATACCCTCCTATTTCTCGCACTACATTCCTCATCTCATCTCGTGATATGGCCGGCCGCGGAAAATCTCTCGGCTCCGGAGCCGCCAAGAAAGCCACCTCCCGGAGCAGCAAGGCCGGCCTCCAATTCCCCGTCGGCAGGATCGCCCGTTTCCTCAAGGCCGGAAAGTATGCGGAGCGTGTCGGCGCCGGCGCCCCCGTTTATCTCGCCGCCGTGCTTGAATATCTCGCCGCTGAGGTAATTTCAGTTTTTCTCAAATCTGTGTGATTTATGTTGGAAATTAGGGTTTGGTGGTGCAATCTGTGGTATTTGTTGTAATTATTGTGGTTGATTAGGTATTGGAGCTTGCGGGGAATGCAGCGAGGGATAACAAGAAGACGAGGATCGTACCGAGGCATATACAGCTAGCTGTGAGGAACGATGAGGAATTGAGCAAGTTGCTAGGAACGGTCACGATTGCGAATGGTGGGGTCATGCCCAACATCCACAATCTCTTGCTGCCCAAGAAGACTGGGCCATCCAAGGCTGTTGCTGCAGATGATGATAGTTGAATTTCCTGATGGGTTTTCAGGGTTAGGGTTTTTAATTTCAATGGTCTAGATTTTGTTGTAGGGTTAGATCTAGGGTTTTGTTTCTCTCTTTTTCATTTCTTCTTTTGGTTTTTAGGGTATGGAACTGTTTCCCTTTTGTACACTCATGGTGATGGAATGATGAATGTGAATTTTGATATTACTATTTATGGCTGGGGATCCTGTATTATCTCGACCGTTCATTTGGGGGAAATTAAGCCTGATCTGTTATAGAGATTTGTATTTCAAGTGAAGTTGATATGTGGGGTCCACTGATGCATTCATGATATAGACTAAGGTGGTTCGAGATATTTAATTCCCTGAAATTAAAGCATGATCTGTGTATCTACAATCGTGGTGGGCCCCACACATTGTTTTGTAGGTGTAGGCAAAATACGATATTGGTGTTGGCCCCATAGTCATCAGACTCGTTCACTCTCACTCAACAGATGGATGTGTGATGTCTGATGTGTGATTTATTCAAGTACCATCTTTGGATGTCTTTGTGTGATGGCCCACAAAATTCAGTAGTTAAATGATTTTACCTGGATTATCTAGAAATAGACGGTGGATGTTAAGAGAATCTAGAAATGGATGTGGGAGATGGAGTGAATGAACAAGCTGGATCATACATCCGGATTTTTTAAAAGGAGGCCCCGCCTGCAGGGAATCAATCTGGACGGCCTTTGTGGAGCCCACTGTGATATATGGGATTTATGCTGTTCATCCATTATTTAATATTGATTTTAAAAAAAAAAAATATTGTGAGGCACTTGGAATTTGTATCAACGACTGGAAGATAGTTAATCTAGTGGCAAACTTGTATTAATTTTGGAGAAGAATGTCCAGCTTTTACGTGACACCTATGGTGAGCTAACTAGTGTCACTGTATCCTGGTGTGTTAGACCAACCGAACATGGGTTCTCTGGCTTCCAAACCTAACGCTGAGAGGTTCGAGCAAATAGCTCATTGGTCGAACCAACAAGGTTCTCACTAAGTTTTTATTGTAATAAGGTTCAGAGAAATATCTAGTTAGTAGGGCTGTACACAAATGACTTGACTTGAAAAAGCTCAATTTGACTTGGTTTGAAACTGTGTTGAGTTTAAGTTGAGTTGCAGATTCTTTGAGGAGCTTGACTTGACTTAGATTGAACCCAACTTGAATTGAAGTTGAATTGAACTAGTTTGGTGACTTGGTTACTTTGATATTGTTGTGGCTCATACAAAGATGTTGCTTACTGAGTGTTTGATGAAATGACTCAATGAAGTGTTGATTGGTGCCAAGGAAGGTAATATAAAACAAATACTTTTTATTTTTATTTTATTTATTTTATTTTGATGTTGCATACATGGGTTTGATGTAATACTTGTAAACAATTGTTGTTGTTTTAAATATAGTAAGAAATTGAAAGTGCATTCCATGTGTTTGTGAAAATGCCACGTAGGCTTGAACTGGCCTGAGTTGTTAACTGTATTGAGTTGAGTTGGCTAGTTAGGTTTGAGTTGGGTCAACTAGTGGCTGAGCTGAGTCTAAGTTGTGCCAAGCTTGACTTGGTTCGACTCGTGTACACCTCTACTAGTTAGTTTCCAATGATGGCCTCGGGCTTCAATGTATGATCTAGGTTGAGTTCTCATGTGCGGATGTTCTAGGCTAGGGTTTGGGTTAAGGGCATGTTGAGGTTTGCTCTTAGTTAACTAAATTATAGTTTTTTAGGGTAAAGACTTGTTTGATTTCTTGGATCTCAATCTATGGCATGTGTGAACATAAAGGATCCTTTAAATGATGACCAAGGATACCTTATACCTGATTATTGGAAAGACTGATGCATTACAACTAGACCTTCATATATCTTAAACCATAAGTTAATTCATTTGACTAATCATTTAATCAATCATTCATTGCTAGATATCTAGATAAAGATATTTGATTGTTTATTTTGATTTTTAACCATCAAATCATAGTAAATTAATTGTCAAATTTTTACATTTGCTTGTTCAAACATCAAATTAAGATTTTGATATGCTCATTTTGTTCGTTACCTAAGAATATGTTTAATATACTATCAAATCTATGATCTAGGTTCATGTGAACAAGTCTTTTAAATTTAAGAGTATACATTCCTAACATAGACCATGTGCAAAAACTACTTTATATGTATCTGTTTGCAAAATTGATTGTACAATAACCTGTACATATGGTTAATATTCTCATCATCCAATTACTTTAATTTTAGTCTATTATTTGACCATCTATCTTATTCATATTTACTCAAAATGGACGGTTTAAATAAAAATTATTCACATTTGAAGATTTTTATTAGAAAAGTGAGGTGGGAGACATCCCCTGACTTAGCAGAGTGAGACCGTCCCAGTGAGAAAGTCGTTTATTCCTCACACGCCACTAATTGGTTCCCATCCCTCACACACGCACGTAAACACACACACGTGTGAAGAACAGTGGAAGATTCGAAATATATATATATAAAATAAAATAAATAAAATAAAAAAGAAAAGAAAAAGAAAGCATGAAAGTTTCAACGGTAGAACTACACCAATTTTTCATAGACACCTACCTATCTCATTTTCGATAACATGTCCAAACATGATTTGGTAAGGTGGAGAGATGGATTGGATTATTCATTTGACAATCACACTGTTATAGCAAGTTTGCAAGCGCCAACGATGAAGCCTTGAACTCTTGTTTCCGTTTCTAGTTTCCTAATCAACCTGGAAACTCTATGCAATCAGAGATAGGTATAGGTTTCCTCTTATGATCTCAGTTGTCCAGGCTTATTGTAACGACTTTAATATTTTTGAATTGTTGAGATTTCTCTTCTCAAGGAAAGGTATTTGGGTTTTACCCAACCTCTTCCAAAAACAAACGTAGGAATTTCAGTGAGAAAGAGAGCAGTGACAAAGAGAGAGGGATTGAGCAAACCCTAAGCTAGAATTATACAAGTTGGTGATCTAATTCTTCCATTTTGTTTATTTTATTGTAATTTAAGTAAATGTATGCTGATATACACGATGGATGGTTTAGATTAGCCAAACGTCAATAGTATGCATCTACATTGTTCTTGTAAAAAAGATCTAAACCCCTGCGCCATGGTTTTTGTTTTTGCGTAGAGAATTGGTTCTTGATATATAGAGATGGATGATTCAATCCATACAATCCATCAATTTTCTGAGATTGAAACATGCAAGGATCTCAGGGATTAGATCATTCTGATCATCCGGTGGACTGTGTTGATTGACGCCAATCACATTGTTCTTTCTTTTATTTATGGCAATATTGGCTATTTTTATCAGAACTGTATAATGAACGGTTCAGATCAACTGCACAATCATTGTATGGATGTGTTTGAGATATCTAAAGAAAAGATACAATTCTTTGTGGAAGTAATCGTGCGATTTTGCGTAGAGAATCGTGTCGGGCAACCATGATGTGTGGGAATAGCTCCATACCAATAATATGATTTCTAAGGTAGAACTCCAAATATCATGATGATCCGATCATCGGGTGAGCACACTGATTCAAATAATATTCTAGATAAATCATGAATTGTAGATCATGCCAAATCACCGAGTGTGTGAGATACGATCTGATCTAATTGGTTCATTGGATCTCTGGGATCAAACTACATTGAGATCCCAAGTTTTGGATTGATTTGACCGTCTGTTGGGCCACATTGATCAGATAATCATTATGATCTAATTATGTAGTTTGAATAATGTGGATCATGGATGGATCAGATCAAGCTGATTTTCGGTCATCTCTTTTAATCGATCAAGAGAAGGCCGATGATTGGTTTAGATCTGTCCATCAGGCATAATTGGATCCTAGATCATTAGTTAATAAAAATCTCGAATTTTCCGGTTCGAATTGTAAAGAAACAAATCAAATATGATCTTTGTTGATTCGACTTTCGATTGGAGTTGATTCGATCAACAGAGTAAAAAATGTCTAGATACTGAATGTCTAAATCCTTATTTGTGTTGGTTCGATCGACAGACCATCAATTCGAGTTGATTCGATCGATAGTGTAATTGATTCGATAGACAATGCTGTTGATTCGATCAACAGACACCTGAAAATTATCCATTTGATTTTAGGATTGGGAATATGAATTTGTGCACCATTTAAATTGTAGATTTGATTAAATTAAGCATGCAATGTTGGGATTTTTGGCCCGCGGAATCACACAGATCTAGGTCTAGGATGGTAATCCAATGACACCAAGCACACAAGAGAACATACAGATTTAACGTGGAAAACCCTTGCGGGAAAAAACCACGGCACAAAGCGACAGATCACCACTATGAAAGCATCAATTACAAAGAGAAATGACTTACCTGATTCGAACAACCTTGAATCTCACCCTTGCTACACCCTTTGATAACCCTAGAACCCTTTAGGAAGCCTTAGCATACCTTAGAATAACCCTAGGGATCCCTATTTATAGTTTAGGAAACTTCCCTTCCGCGCAAAATCGCGGAACAAACTGCGTAACCTACGACTAGTCGTAGTGAGTCTTCGACTGGTCGTAGCCCACCTTCGACTGGTCCTGAAAATTCCAAGACCCGTCTTAGCCTCCGAGAAAAACAGCAACAACTCGCTGGACTTTGAATCGTGTCAGGACTCGAACCTACGACCGGTCGAGCGCCTCCCACGACTAGTCGAAGCTTCCCACGACCGGTCGATCGACCTCAAAACCTTTTAGATTTAAGACTTTTCTCAACATGCACATACCATTATTTGTCACAGGATAGTGGTCAACCACTTTAATGTGATCAAGTGTGCCCCACACTAACTTATGATGCTTACGAACCATGTGTTAAGAGTTGGGTCCGAAGGGATTCGATTGAACATCATACGATCCTTTGTGTGGACCTCACTGTAGGAAATTGATCAATCAAAGGTGGGCCTCACCATCTAAAGTAATATGTTCAGTAAATGATTTCATTTATATGATTGTAATAGGGATTTCTAATTCGATCCAATCTGAGTATTTTACGGAATCATTTCCATCAAATCCAGGTGAGTGATCCCAAGTTTCCTTCCATTAAAATTACAATAGATTGAATATTATTTGTTTAATTTGTTTAATTTGGTTTGATATACTATTTGATGATTGATTTAATTTAAAACTAATTTGTCCATATATGTTCACATGTTAATTCATTAATGCATGTTCACATGTATGAATGCTTCACTTATTATGGTTTTGAACACTGGATACCAATTATATATATGCTGGAAAAGATATTGTATTATGAACCATTAAAGAATGGGGAAGCATAATTATCTTCCATTTCATAGCATATGCATAGTCAATCATGGAGGACCTTCTTGGAAGAGATGTCGATCATGTTAGAATTGTTACTAGATGCTGGCCACACTCATGCCTACTGAAAGATGGAGACCTACCTAAGCGATGGATGCGGGTTGGCGATTATCCAACCCAAGTAAATGGACGGTCATCCCATCATATGCATTCATGTATTATATGTATTTTACGTTTTCTTGATATTTTAATTTTGATGTGAATAAATGATGCTGAGTTTTATCACTAGGCCTGACCAACTTCTGTTTTATTAATGGAAAAACCGTATATATGTAATGGAGGCTGATGAGTTGGCCCAAGAGTAGGATGGTGTTGTTGAGCTAGTGAATAATACACGTGAGACGTGGCCTTACCTAACGGAAGAAGAACTAGACGCCTTGACCGGTCTTAATTATTAACTTAGTTCTTATCTCTTATTTTTGAAACAAATTATGATTTGACGCTTGAGGTAGTGGCATTGAAATATAATTTTGGACATGATTATTTGAATTAAGCCATAATTTTAAACATGTGAATACAACCTCAAATGGGTGGGTCTTCAATTAAGGTTTGATAGATGAGCTTAAATGGTTGCTAGTTTTGGTTGTATGGTATGTGCTTGTGTTTGGATGAAACCTAGATTTCATGTTAACAATATCAGACTTATAGCTATGTGTAGATGTAATGGATGGGTTAAGTATACTTATGTACAAGTCACGATGTGTGCTGGGTACTTGAAATTCTGCCGTGACATCATGCCCTAAAATGGATGGATGGTGTGCGGATAAAACACATACATCATTGTGGGGCACACAACATCGTCAATAGGACGCAATCTGCTTTCAACTCATTGAAATCCACTTGGAATTTGGGCATTAATTAATGGTGCAATTAATGATAATAAATAATTGTGTAATTAATGGTAACAAATAAGGTAATAAAGAGAAAGTAAAAGGGGTCACAACTTGGATGGGCTCCACTACAGTGTTTATGGGAAATTCAGGCCATCTATTAGGTAGATCCCTCCATGATAGACCCATGGTAAAAAAAAACAAAAAAATCAGCCCCATTCGAGAGGTGGACTGCATGATTGGAAACAATGTATAGGACAACCCTTGCCCTGCAAACTATTTCCCTTTGTGTGGCCCACCTGAACCATGAATAGACTTGTTTTTTAAGACTCAGGCCTAAGTTTTGATATGACATATAATAGTCAGAGTGGATTTCATAGTCATGGGGTTGTGTAAAAATCAAGGGTGGACGTCTCTATCCCAACTGTTTCATTTCTTATGGCCCACGAGCACCTTTAATTTTTTGACCCCTATTCATGTGTACCACATTAAAGAAACAATAAAGAGCTAAATGTCCATCCGTACTTTATAGGCCCAGTGCGATGATTATATGAAATCCACTCCAACCATTACATGTCACACCAAAACATAGCACAGAACATAAAATTCAGACCCATTTGTGATTCGAGTGGGCCATGCCAAGTGAAATAGCTTGGAATGTGAGCATTGCCTTATACATTGTTTCCAAATGTGTGGTTTGTTTGAATGAGGTTGATTTTTAGGCTCTTGGCCTGCCATGGGATAGACCTACTAGTGCGTGGATGGAGCTGATTTTTGGGCCCTTTACCTACCATGGGATGATGCACCTAGTGGATGGGTGGATTTCACATAAACATCGTGTGGGAGCACCTTAGCTGCCGGTAGGGCTGTACATGAACTGAGTTAGCTCGGTTAGCTTGCTCGACTCGACTCGAAAAAGTTTGATTCAACTCGATTCGAAACTGAGTTCGAGCCGAGTCAAGCTGATTTTTTTAGCTCGAAAAAATTTTGAACCGAGTTCGAGCTTGCATGAGCTCAACTCAACTCGGATCGAACCCCAACTCGAAACGAACTTGGATCGAACCAATTCGGTGACTCGTATACTTTGATATTGATGTTGCTCACCAAGTTTTTGATGAAATGACTCAACGAAGTGTCATCTGGTGGCAAGAAAGGTATGTATATAAAACAAATACCATTTTTTATTGATTTTGATGTTGCCTATAAGGTGTTTGATGAAATACCTATAAACAGCTGCTGCTTTTTTACATACGGTAAGAAATTGAAAGTGCACTCCATGTGTTTGTGAAAATGTCGCACATGCTCGATCTTGGCTCGAACTCGACTTGAACTGGCCCGAGCTGCTAACCGAACCAGCCGAGCAGACCAGAGTTAGGCTCGAGGACTGAGCAGAGCCAAGTTCGAGCTAAGGTCAACTAGTGTCCGAGCCATGTCAGCTCGAACTCAAATTGGCTCGGTCCTCAAGCTTGACTGGCCAGCTTAGTAGCTCGGGCCAGTTTGAGCCGAGTTCGAGCCAAGTTCGCCATTGCAGCATTTTCACAAACACCTGGACTGCACCTTCAAAATCTCACTGTATTTGAGACAACAACAATGGTTTTACAGGTATTTTATCAAACACCTTCTAAGCAACATAAAAATCAAGAAAAAAAGGGGTGTTGGTTTCATATACATACCTTCCTTGCCACCAACCACACTTCTTTGAGTCATTTTATCAAACACTTGGTGAGCAACATCAATATCAAAGTAACCGAGTCACCGAACTGGTTCGATCCGAGTCGAGTTGAGTTGGGGCCAGCTTGAACTCGGGTTGAACTTATTTTCGAGCTCAAAAAATCAGCTTGACTCGACTTGAACTCAGCTTCGAACCGAATCGAATTGAGCTTTTTTGAGTCGAGTCGAGCGAGCTAACCGAGATAGCTCGGTTCGCATACACCTAGCTGCCGGGCCTTTTTACGGTCTCTCCCATGTATTTATTAACTTATTTATTACCATTAATTAATAGCCAAATTCTAAGATGTTTGACATAGACCTGGTTGCACTTGAGAGGATGTTATGAACTTCCAAGGTTTTGAAATTGGAATGAAAGCCTAATCCTGATTTTAGTAGGTTCCATGCCCCCTTCATATCTGGTCTGCTGGGAATTTCTTAAAAATACTGCTAGCTGCAATTATGCAAGAGAAATGTCATTGGTTCAAAAATTCAACATGGAGGGTATGTGGTCCATTTATATTGGGATTAGACTTAGTCCTAAATATGTGGAGTTTCCTATCCAAACGGATCCTATCTGGACGGACCTTTTAAGTCCCTTACATGAGATTGAGGTTACTTTTAAGCAAGTTAGGGTTTTGGTCTGCGATTGCCACTTGTAAAGGTGACATTTGAAGCCAAAAGACTTCAATGCCGATACAGTACTGGAAAAAATGATTTTTATTTTTATTTTTTATTTTTATTATTTTATTACTATTTTTTTTTAATTTTTTACTTTTAAACTAATCATGAAAATTGTTAATTTATGTGGCAATGATTAAAATATCATTTTAAGGCTTAGAATTTGGCTGGACGATAGACTACTGTTATAAATGAGATGGGATTGAGATGACTCCGTCTAAGTAGGTACTTTACGGAACAACATTCAAACATGTTGTGCGGGTAATTACCTATTGTTCAATCAAATCCCACCAAGCTAAAGATGGAGAGAGATCTGTCTAAGCGGGCCAGCACCCAATCCACATCTTAACGAAACTGACCCACTTGAGATAGCATGAGAGATCATACATGCATGCTCGTAAAGTTAGAAATTAATTAAATAGGCGTTTCCCTTGGCAAGATAGGGTTCTCTTGATGTAGTAAGATTAGATTAGACTGCAAGCTGCTATCTACCGTCATAAATGGGGTGGGATTGCCGCAGAGATGGGCCGAATATAATACATATTCCCCTAGACAACTTTCAAACATGCTGCGTGCACAATGGCCTCTCGTCCAATTAAATTCCGCCATATCAAGGTGAAAGGAACTCATCCAAATGGGGCAGTACTCAATCCACGTCCTAATTGGACTGGCCCACTTGAGACAGCACGAGAGATCGGACATTCATACTCGTACAATGAGAAATTAATTAAATAAGCCTTTCCCTTAGCAGGATGGGGTGTCAATAAAGATATTCCTATGTCATCCACTCCGTCCATTTGTTCCCTAAGCTCATTTTAGGAGATGACCTCAAAAACGACGAAGACCCAAAACTTAAGTGGGCCATACCATAGGAAATAATGGGGCATCTAAACCCCCACCATTGGAACCTTCCTAGTGCCAGTGATGTTATTCTTCCATTTCATAAGGTTTTACAGCTGGATGAAGTGAAACATAAATATCCGTCCCATCCAAAACTTCTCTGGCACCCAAGAAGGTACAAACAGTAGCCGTTCAATCTCGCTGTTTCCTGTGGTGTGGCCCACTAGAGTTTCAGATTTGCCTGGCATTTTTTTTTTATTTTTTTTGGCTCATGTCCTCTTTCAAAACTGATGAGTGGAGTGGATGTCACATGGATATCACAGTGGGCCTTGCATATCTTCGTCACATGGAGAGAGAGGAAGGAAGAGAGATGAGGAGAGAGAAAGTCGGCGTCTGCAATTCCTGAAGAGAAACTAGGCCCAGCCATTTTGCAGGTCCAATCCAAGCTGTCCCTTATACAGTAAAATCTCAACCATTCCCTATAACAAATCTACCCTTTCATGACAATAGCTTTGAAGACTACTTGCAAAGGCAAAATTGTCTAGAAGCTACTTAGTTATATATAATAGAGATGTCTTGAAGCTCTTGCATTTTACATGTTTGATGATTTGCTTGCTTGTGTTGAAAATATTTTATATTGTTAATCATATTGATTTACGCAGAGAAGGGAAAGGTGTGTGGTTTCCCAACATAGAGATGTTTTCATGAGGCATAGATCTACAATAACTTGACACATTGATTTAATTAGCAGACAAATGATAAATATAAACTGCTAATCAAGTGAACTAAATGTTTTTCTTTTAAAATCCCAAATGATGAATGAGTACCTGGTACGCTAATGGGTATATCAACACCTTAATGGGTATGTGTATGGGTACCATTTCAGGCCCAACAGAGGTACAAGTATGGGTTTGAATGCAGTACCCATTGGTGGGTTTGGCTATGGGTACCCAGGCACCTGACTGGAGCTGGGTCCATTGACACCCCCCCATGAGAAGGGTGCATGACTAGCAGAAGTAATAAAATTATATCTGGACAGACTCCAAAAGTGGATGAATATGGAAAACCAATGAAGTATGTTACTTATGATTACTTTCTGTTATTTGTTTTGAAATTATTACAGCAGGTTCATCTAGTAATTAGTGGGGTGGCCTTTTGGTCGCCTGTGATACTAGGTCAATGGGTCAAAAATGGGTTTGTGCTTCAGGTGTTGAACGATCTACTCGACACTAGTGTGGGCTTACAGGGCTATAAGGCTCATAAACTCTTTCTTTCATTCATCAATAGGGCCCTGGTTGGTCACTTTTCTGGGTCGGGATCGAGAAGTGGAAGTCATAAAAAAGAGATGTTTCTCTTCGCACCTCAAATCAAGAGGAAAAGTAGTTTGTCAAGCTGGCCTATATAGATATATAGACGTCTTTTAATAGGTTGTTCTTCTTCATCAAAGCTATTGATGGACCAGCTGAAAAAGTGTGATATTCTGTGGAAGACGTGGGAAAAAGGAATCACAATGGTTTGTCTGCTTCCTTTTGCAGCCCTTGGAAATCTATTTAACTTCCCAAATAATGAGATGGAACCATTTCTCAAAATCTTTAGTGCTTTGAAGGATGCAAATGACATTTTTCACCAATTTTATTTAGGATTGTCTATAACACAGACTGTAGAGGGGATATGGGATGTTTTACTTGGTTGGAGAATCATGTGTGATATCCTTAACAATCTGGTGGTGGGGAATTTTGATCAATGGGACATACATGATAGAGGCGAGCCATATGAATGACTTAAATTGCTCTTCTTTGTGGACTTTGGGCCAATACGAGTGGTTCCGGATCAGCTCATTCAATACAACAACTTTCTGCCTAATTCTAATCCCAGTTTTGCATTCACAGACCATAATCTTAATGATCCAATAGGCTGGTACCTACCTACAAATGGATGGTACAATAGAATATTGGCAATGGTTACCTTCAAATGGGAAAAGAGTCAATTAGAATGAGAGGATCACCCGATTTGTGTGAGTTATAAAGTGGGCCATCCACACGGACAAATCCTGCAATCTACCTGGCTCATGGATTGATGCACCTCTTTGCCCGGTTTGGGTCTAGCACAACAAGTTCTCTTTAAGCTGTGCTCTCTAAAGTCTAATTAGACATCCTCTGTATAGTCAAGCAAACTATTCATACTGCAGTTTGTAACACTGAACAAATGGGCTTTTAGTGTGCTAAATGAAATCCCAATGTATTGTGCACATTCTTTGGTTGAGCCAATAATGTCCTGGCAAAAATATCAATTTCCATGCAAATAGAAATGAGAGATGATGTTTCATTTTTTAAAAATGCATGAGTGATGTTTATATAACTATTAGGCAAGGATTTAATTTGATTTTCCTATTAAATACCTGGGGGTTCCTTTATTCTCTTCTAAGCTTCGCATGTAAGATTGCTAACTTTTGGTTGATTGCTTCAATAAAAAGCTTGGACAATGAAAATCGTCCCTCTTACCCTTCATTGGCAGGTTAGAGCTAATAAAATCAACCCTCTCTAATCTTTAGATATACTGGTCTCACGCTTTCCTGCTTGCTACTTGTTATGATACTATTGAGTGGCGTATCAGGAACTTCATTTGGGGCTTTACTAAATTTCATTTAATTGGATGGGACTAAATCTGTAGGCCTAAAAATGAAGGTGGGCTTAGAATTATCTCCCATGAATCATTTGCAAAAGCCTGCCTTCTTAAACAATTTTGAAAAATCCTCTACAAAGAAGAGAGCCTTTGGGGAATTTGGGTTCAAGTCGATTTGGCAAATCAACGTTCTTCATAATGCATTGTGGGCCTGAAGGAGCATCCCTAGTATCTGTGACATCGCGAAGCACCATATGAGGTTCCTTATTGGCAATGAAAATTTTACTAGCTGTTGGTTCTCCGTGGGAACCAACTTAGTGAGCATGTCAGCCGGAGTCATGCTTGTGTGAATTTTCTCTAGAGTCATGCCTCCTTCCTCAAGTACATGTTGGATAAAATGGTGACGCACATCAATATGTTTAGTACGTGAGTGATAAACAAAATTTTTAGCCAAATTGATCGCGCTTTCGCTATCACAATTAATCGGCACGGCTTCCTGCTGAAGCCCTAACTGATTTATCATCCCTCTCAACCAAACACCTTCCTTGAACGCTTCTGTCACTGCCATGTACTCAGCTTCAGTTGTGGAAAGAGCCACCATGGACTAAAGCTTCGACATCCAACCGATCGCTCCATCCGCTAATACAAATGAGTAACCGGAAGTTGATCTTCTATTGTCCACATTAGTCACATAGTCAGAATCTACATAGTCTACTAACTCAGCTCTTGATTCCTTAAAAGATAAGACGTAGTCTTACATACCTCGAATGTATCGAAGTAGCCATTTCACTACTTCCCAGTGTTGCTTGTCGAGGTTAGACATGTATCGGCTAACAACACCCATCGCATGTGAAATATCCGGTCTCGTACATACCATAATATACATCAAGCTGCCAACTGCACTCGAATAAGGCACATGAGACATATTCTGTTTTTCTTCATCGGTTTTAAGACACTGTTCAGAAGAGAGCTTGAAGTGAGCCGTGGGGAACGCTGACTGGCTTAGCCTTATCCATCTCATACTTCATCAATACCTTCTCATGGTATTCCGCCTGAGATAACCATAGCCTGCTCCTCTTCCCGTCTCTATGTATATCAATGTTGAGAACCCTTCTTGTAGCCCACAGATCTTTCATATCAAATGTCCCTGATAACTGAGTCTTCAGTAAGTCGATCTCAGACATGCTATGACTGGTGATAAGCATGTTATCGATGTTCAAAACCAGGATAATGAATTTCCCATCACTCAGTCTCTTGTAATAGATACAAGATCATATTCACTCCTGGTAAACTTCTAACTCATCATGAAAGAATCAAACTTTTTTACACCACTGCCTAGGCGACTATTTCAAGCTATACAACAACCTCTTTAACCTGTAAACCTTGTTCTCTGCCCCTTGTATTCATAACCTTTTGGTTGCTTCATGTAGATTTGCTATTCTAATTCCCCATGCAAGAAGGCAGGCTTCACATCTATCTGTTCTAGCTCAAGATCGTATTGGGCAACCAACGCCAACACGAATCTGATAGATATTTGCTTCACAACCAGTGCGAATATCTCAGAAAGTCGACACAGTCTCTCTGAGAGTATCCCTTCGATACCAATCTTGCCTTGTACCTATCATGTTTTTTCTTAAAGATCCACTTACATCTGATCATTTTTCGGTCGATGAGAAGCTCTACTAGCTCCCATATCTCGTTCTTGTACAAGAAGTCCATCTCATCATTCATCGCAACTTTTCACTTTTCGGCATCATGCTCATCAAGAGCTTCCTGAAGAGTAGTAGACGAATCCCCCGTGTAGAACACAATCTATTTGGGAGAGAGAAATCCGGCATATCTTGTTAGCTTGAGTCATCAGAAATGACGTGGACCAATGAGACCCGACGATACTAGAATTTCTTATGCCTTCAACAAGGACGATCCACACCCAATTATAATTTATAACTTATATATTGATCGGGTTCGGGTTCGGGTTGGGTCGGGCTGCCTGAGATGTCAACACTAAACTGGCCCAAGTTTTATCGGGTTGGTGTTTGTATAGTCCAAGCCCGAGCCCAACCCAATGTCGGGTCGGTCATGGGTTGGTCGGGTTGTACCTGCCCAACTTTCAGCCCTGGCCAGTGATGAGGAAGATTGGGACCCACATGCAAATTACACATCTACTACTGAAGCCAAAAGTGCAGAAGCAATCAACAAGCAAGCCTTCGTAACCATGGTAGAAGATCATTATGATGAAGCCAACTTAGTATCAAAGAGCCAAAGCGCGACAATTAACTATGCGAAGGATTGAATCGTGGATTTTAGTTGTTCCAACCATATGACGGGTGATAAGAAGAAATTTCAAAGCATATGTCCATATGATGGAAATTGGGTGGTCGTGACAACCAACAACTCACAACACCCTGTGAAGCACATAGGCGATGCAAAGACCATGAAAATTTTTGGCAAGGACCAAGTATTATGTGGAATCTACCATTTTCCTGGTATAGAGAAGAATTTGTTATCTATTCCATAGATAACTAGGACATGACACTGTTCTATTCTGGCCTAAAGACGTGCAAAATTTTTAGAAGGTCACTGTGAAAGGTACCCTTGTGATGACAAGAAAGAAGGTCAAGTTTTTTGCACGTGATGTCATCTGAAAAAGCATATGCGGAGAAGATCAAATGGAATGAAACTCCAGATCTTTGGCATGCTCGGTTAGGGCATGTAGGATACAAAACGATCCATGAGATTGCAAAACGTGGACTTGTCAAAGAACTTCTGAAGCTAGAGTTCAGTTCAGAATACAGCATGTGCAGGATGCCGATTAGGCAAGGCACGTTGACTACGCTTTGAACACTCGTAGTTTCAGTCAAAAGAACCCTTGGAGCTGGTACGTATAGATGTATTTGGAAAAGTGAAGTACCTATCGGTAGGTCGCAAACACTACATGATCACTTTTATCGATGACTTCTCGAGGTATGTTTGGGTTTATTTCTTAAAAGAAAAATCCGAAGCATTCGAGAAGTTCAGGGAATTTTGTGCAGAGGCAGAGACATTGGTTGGACGAAACATCTGTTGTGTTCGATCCGACAATGGTGGAGAATACACTTCAAAAGAGTTCGAGTACTTAAAGGGGCATATAATTCAGAGGAAACTCACTTGTGCGAACACTCCACAGAAAAACAGAGTGGCAGAACGAAAGAATCGACATTTGGGAGACATGCCGAGGCATGTTGCACGCAAAAAATGTGAGACCGCAATTTTAGGTTGAGTGTATAGCAATAACGGCATATGTGATCAACTGCCTACTGCAACCTCAGCCAGGTTTTGTCTCGTCGTATGAGAACCTACTTGGAGGGAAGCCAACAGTTAAGCATCTTCGTGTGTTCGGGTACGTCTGTTATGTTTTTCTCATGGAAAACTAACAAAAAAAACTCGAGAAAGGGTGTTGAGATGCATCTTTGTGGGTTACGATACTAAGAGAAAAAAGGTTGGAGGTGTTGTGATCCAACGACTGGAAAAATCTGTCTCATGTAATGTAATCTTTGATGAAGCATCATCATGGTGGTCAAACAATGATGTCGTGTTGCCAAATTCTTTGGAGTTTGAACATGAGGTGCAGAACCATCATAATGAAGATGAATCAAAGCAAGTTGGTCAGTCTGGGACTGAATCAAGTTCTCATGATACTTAAAGTTGCTAAACCAAAGTTATAGGAAGTTGATGTTCTTCTACCTGACAGTTCTCCAAGCCATCGTAAAAGCCCTTGGAAAACAGGAATTAATTCACCAAAGGACTGTACTTCCAAGGAGAAACGCAATTCACAGCTCGAGGATGTGGAGGAAGATGCAGGCCCAAAACCATGGAGATCTTCATGTGTAAGACAGCCTAATCCCAAATACATAAATGGTGCTTTTGTAGAAATCTTTAAAGAAGAGGAAACTTCTTGCATCAACTTGGAAACCCACAACATAGAAGAGCTGGCTTCTTTTGAAGCTGCACAAGCTGTTAAGGTGTGGTAAATCACAATGGGCGAGGAGATTGTTGCCTTAAGGGAAAAAAACATGGGAATTGGTCCTGTGTCCTTGTACAAGGTGAAGAGATGGTCATACGGGATTATAGAATGTTACAAGGTGCATTTGTTGGTATGCTGATTTAGTCAACAGTACAGAATTAACTTCATGTAGACTTTCAGTCTAGTTGCGAAGATCGCTTCTGTATGTGTGCTGATTGCACTCGCAACAAGCAAAGGGTGAGAGCTTTAGCAGATAGATGTCAAAAATGCATTGTTGTATGGAGAGATTGATAAAGAAATATTCATGGAACTACCACATGGTTTTGAGGACCAACAGAAGCCAGAGTATGTTTTCAAGCTGTGTAAAGCACTTTATTGACTAAAGCAAGCACCGCGAGCCTAATACGATAAGATCATAGAGTTTTTGGTGTTTAATGGTTACATAGTAGAACCAGTAGATTCAAGCTAATTTTTGAAGTAGTAGGATGTGCAGATTACTATATTGCTAAAATCTACGTGGATGATCTCATCATTACTGGAGAAGACAAAAAAAGTTATGCTGATCCAGGAGAGCGTTTCCATAAGGCTTGAGATGAAAGAGCTCGGGGAGCTCAAACACTTTCTTGGTCTGGAAGTAGATTGGTGTGATAAGAGAGTGTTCTTATACAAAAAGAAGTATGCTACAAACTTGCTAGGCAAGTTTAGGATGGGGAGCTGCAAGTCGGTCTCAACTCTAGAAGAAGTAAACGAGAAGTTGAAAAGTGATGTGGGGGAGCTACTGGAGGATGAAACCATATACTGATAGTTGGTTGGTGGTCTGATTTATCTAACATTGACATGAACAGACATTGCTTACGCAGTTGTAGTAGTAAGCAGGTTCATGCAAAATCTAAGCAGCCATACTTGGAAGCAGTTCTGTGCATCTTACAACACATGAAAGGAACAATAGATTTTAGGATTCTCTATGAAAAGAGAGTCTGATGCAAGATAGTTGGGTTCTGTGATGCAGATTATGAAGCAATTTATCAACACGCAGATCCACTATGGGGTATGTGTTCAACTTTGGTTCAGGAGCAATATCTTGGCGTAGCAAGAGACAACCGACAGTGTCACTTTCGACAACCGAAGTAGAATACATAGCTGCAACTATGGTGGCACAAGAATGTCAATGGCTCATGGAATTGATGATTGACATCAAGCAACAAGCTAACTACTCAGTTGGACTATACTACGAAAATGAGAGCGCAGTTCGACTAGCAGAAAATCTGGTATTTCAGGCTCGTACGAAACACATTGAAGTGCATCATCACTTCATCAGAGAGAAGGTACTAAGAGGTGATATTAGTCTTGTCCCGATTAATACAAAAGAGCAGACAACGGACATCTTGACAAAGGGTTTGTCTTTCCCAAAGTTCTCCAAATTCCGATGGCAGCTTGGCATGATGAGTAAAGAATCGGCGGTGAGGGGGGAGTGTTGGAATCATCACAGACTCTACCACATCACCAGAGGGGTAGGGCCGGTGGTTGTTTCTAAGTAAAATTAGGACTGTTTTATTTAAGTTAATTGTCTTAGTTAGAATAGCACTTTGTTTGAGTTGATCTTATCTAAGTTAAATTAGGATTATTTATTTTGTTAAGAGTTCTAATTAGATTATAATTTTATTTTGATTCTACGAGTACACATCCATAGTTTTTTAGTTCAAAGAGTTAGTTCAAAGAGAAAAAGAGAGAAAATGTCTTGAATAAGTTTTCTTTATAAAAAAAGAAGCTCTCTTCAACATGTAAACAATCTTGTGGTTTGGTTTGTGAGTGCGGGAATAAGAGAATTTCTTCGCTTCTTCTTCAATCTTCTCTTTCTTCTTTCCAATTCTGTGTTGAGCTTGTTAGTGCCAAGCTGTTACTACATATAAAAAATGAGTGCACCCTCCATGCGACAATCACAGTGTTTAAAAAATATATTACAGTTTCATTGTGTGGCAACCTGACACTCCGTGTTAAGCAACCAGATCAACCCAATATCTTCCTCATAGAAGATGCGCCTTTTTTGCTCGTCAGGTGCATTACTTTATAGCTTGCCTTAGGCATCAGATTCTCATTATTAGGAGACACCACAAGGTACTTATTCTCAAATTGGCCACTGCTCCCTTGCATGCTGCTAATAGTAAGTTAGCTTACCTTATTTAATCTTCCATTTTCTTCTTCCTTGGCCTGGGGTGTGGACTCCCATCCCTGCCCGAATGTGTCATTTCTTGCATGCTTTCACAAAAAAAATTCTCCATGGTGGATTGAAACTATCCATCTTAGGGTCGCTATGGTGGATGGCCCAATGTTGACTTTCAATGGGAAAATGGAAGAAGTGATGGACCATTAATCAGTATGGTTTTTAAATTGTAGGCCATTAGTCAATTTAATGTAGGGGCATTTTCATACCGGGCTCGAGTGGGGTTGCCTGTGGGATGCAGGGGCACACTTGGGGTGGGCGGCCCGTGTGAGGCGGGTGACTTGTGTGAGGCGGTACCTATGTGATTTGGGGCTCACGAGGGGGGTTCAGCCGAGGTCCTAACCCATGAGATGTGAGGCCTGGGCTATGAGATAAAGGGATTGATTCGCCATGCTCTAACAGTTCAAGCTTTTAAAGCAAGTGGTTAATTGGCTTGCATCACAATTGATGGATGATCCCTGACAGAGTCATGTTACCACAATGTACTAAGGATCTATTTGTATGCCATGTCAAAATGAGTTCATCTCATTTATTTAATTGTAGTTATACATTACAAATTATATATATATATATATA
This sequence comes from Magnolia officinalis, assembly GCA_021015155.1. NCBI lineage: Eukaryota > Viridiplantae > Streptophyta > Magnoliopsida > Magnoliales > Magnoliaceae > Magnolia > Magnolia officinalis. The sequence goes on along the minus strand of JAJHSJ010000224.1, from coordinate 39,206 downwards.
TATATATATATATATATATATATATATATATATGAGAGAGAGAGAGAGAGAGAGAGATTAAAGATATAACCAATGATTTATATAAACTGTGATCATTGAAACGAAGTGTTAACTAAAAAAAGATGAACTTTAAATAGAAATTCTCCATGGTGGATTGAAACTATCCATCTTAGGGTCGCTATGGTGGATGGGCTTTCAATGGGAAAATGGAAGAAGTGATGGACCATTAATCAGCGTGGTTTTTAAATTGTAGGCCATTAGTCAATAGATAGATGATCCCTGACAGAGTCATGTTACCACAATGTACTAAGGACCTGTTTGTATGCCATGTAAAAATGAGTTCATCTCATTTATTTAATTGAAATTATACATTACAATTTACAAATAACATTTTTTTTAGAGATTAAAGATATAACCAATGATTTATATAAACTGTGATCTTTGAAACCTAAGTGTTAACTAAAACAAGATGAACTCAATTTTAAATAGCAACCACAGGTCCTAAGTGTGATTTAAATGAAATTTAACAAGAAGGTTAAAAGTTAGAGAATGAATAGATGAATAACACAGTCAGTAATGAATGCAAGATGCTAAATCAAAGCTCTATCCAAACCAAACAAGACTGTTGACATGATTATGTACAGCGCCTATAATTCGATCAGAGCTCTCATAAACTGTCTCCAACCTTTGATTCCTAAAATTGAAGGAACGGATGTAGCAATCTTCAGACAAAAAGATGAGCTCGCATCCGTTTCTAATGGCAATAGGGCGGATGTAGTCTTTCTCATCTTCGAGACCCAATAACTTGAGCGAAACATCAATCATGCACCTCCATTCGTTACTTTCATCTAACACCCATATAATCAAACACCCACCAATGCTTTTGACCACAGATAATTGCCGGTCCCACGCTAACAAATAAACACTTTCTTCAGGATCCAAATGTCCTCCTGGCATGTTCATATTACTAAAGCTCTCTGTTTTCAAATCCAATGTCAAAACTTCAGAAAACCCATGTCTTTTTTTCCTCGACCGGATCCAATGCATGCAACCAGCCACACAAATTGGAGGATGTAACACACCATCACCGTCAAAATTAGGTAGCTGTCCGATTCGCCTCCATGGGCTACAAATTCTACCCACTGTACAAATCTCACAGATCTCTCGATGGACATTAGAATATCCGAGCCAGACGACCTTATACTCATCTGTTGATGGAATAAAACCAAACGAGACGGTAACTTCGTCACAATTTCCCTCATGGACCTTTGGCAATTTCAAGATCTGTTGTATCCCAGGATTACATATATAGTAACTGAGCTTCTCGCTGATCCGTCTAACACATAATAAACCGTTACACGAACCATATATACAATATTCAGCAACGCCAATCGAAAACAACGTTTGGTTTTCCAAATCAAGAAAAAATCTATTTCGATCGGGTAAAGATAAAAGCAGAATCAATCCCATATTTGCTAACATCAGATGCATATAGATGAAAGAAGATTTCTGAATCAGCTCGCGCCACGTCTTACATACACTAATAAATCTACATACCGATGCAGGTGGAATGCGAGCTAGGATGTAAGGTAGAACGTCAAAGGGAATCGGTGGTGCAATCTTGCCAATTGAAGATGGTTTGTTATTCATCTTCATCTCCTCTCTAAGCTGTGGTAATTTCTTCTTCATCTTCATCTCCTTGCTCGAATTCACATCCACATCTAATAACTTCATGTTTTCCCTTTTTAGATGCAGATTTCAACCTTTCCATGTTTTTATGGACGCGGATTACGTGAGAAAGCCTTTAGCAGGAAATTTCTGCCCATCCAAAACTCAAGAGAGCGACAAGAGCGGGAAAAGTAGAGAAAGAAATGGCTACTGTTGAATCCTTCCTGAGTCCACCTTGATGTTTATATGCCATCCAAACCGTTTATAAGGTCATTCCTACTGTGATGAACTGAAAATACAATAACATTATCCTGATACAAAACTTCTGTGGCCGTACGAATGTTTCAATGGTGATTGTTCAATCCTACTTTTTACTCTCATGTGGCCCACTTGAATTTTTGATCCGCCTAAATTTTTGTTCTCATGTCCTAAAATGAGCTGGAAAAATCAATGGACGGAGTGGATTTATCACAAACATCAAGGTGGCCCACCGCAATACGTAGTCCCCGTTTAGTAAGCAATCAGTGTCCATAAAACACGGACAGTGCTGTGTGGACGCGGATTAGGGGCTCCAAGTTCCTGCGCTAGACGGGACACTTAATGTTTTTTAATAAATCCATCCTGTCCATCTGTTTTGACAGCTCATGTTACAGTACAAAACAGAAAATGAGGTGGATCCAAAATTCAAGCGGGCCACACAAGAGGGAAAAGTGGAGAAAGAAATGGCTACCGTTGAAACCTTCTTGAGTTCCACCTTGATGTTTATATGACATCTAAACTGTTTATAAAGGTTATTCTCACTGGTATGAACTGAAAACACCAAAAATTTCCCTGATACAAAAATTCTCTAAAGCCATACAAATGTTTCAACGGTCATCATTCAATCTTTACTTTTTTCTATCGTGTGGCCCACTTGAGCTTTGGATCCTCCACGGTTTTGGTCTCATGTCTAAAATGAGTTCAAAAAATGGATGAAAGGGATGGATTTATCAAAAATTAAACATCAAGGTGGCCCCCACCTAGCTTCTTAACTTGGTGCGAAAGCCTTTTTGCACCGTGAGTCATCGACCCAAAATTGAAGCATGGACCACACCATAGGAGACGGTGGGAATTGAACACCTCCAATCCAACCGTTGAAAACTTCGTGGAGGCCACAGACGTTTTGGATCAATCTAATATTTGTGTTTTCTTTTCGTGTCATGTCTATGTGACATTATGAGGTTCTAGGAAGGTTTCAACCGTCGATGTCATTATCCCCTTGTTTCCTATGGTGTAGTCCACTTGAGCTTTGGATATACTTAGAATTTTGAGCTCGTACTCTAAAATGAACTGATAAAACGGATGGACGGCGTGGATAAGACACATGCATTACTATGGGCCCCACATAGTTTACTCCTGAGTACTTAATCCGCGTCCTTTGCTTGTATAAGCTACCTTTCCGTTCCTGTTTCCAGCTGAAGTTGTTTCCCGACCGGGTCTTATTTGTTGGGAAGCGGGTTGGCTGGTGTACCACACACCAGCTATATGTGTGATATCCAAACCGTCCATCCATTTGGCGAGCTCGTCCTAAGGCTTGAGCCGAAAAATGAAACAGATTTAAAGATCAATTGGACCACACTGCAAAAAACAGCGGGGGATTGAACATCTACCATTGAAACCCTTTTGGGGGTCACAGAGTATCAATATGAAATTTGTTTTTCCTCTTCATCCATCTATTTGTGACCTTATTAACAGATTGGATGGAAAATAAACGTTGTGGTGCGCCCTAAGAATATTTTAACGGTGACAATCATTATCCTCGCTGCTATTTTTGGTGTGGTCGATTTAATATTTGAATATGATTCATTCGTTGGGCCATGTAACTTTGATCTTCTTTGAACCGTTCGTACAACTCGGAGCTCGAGGAGCTTCGACGGTCGTCTTCGCACGACAGGTATCTACACCAACTATATAGCTGGTGTGTGATACACCAGCCAATCCGCTTCCTATTTGTTGGCCCCCCTTTGGCAGTTGGTGGACCACTCTGTGAAGGCCATTCATTGGGTTGGTCCCACCATGATTGATCTGGACCACATTATTAAATCACAATGGTTAGATTATCCCAAACTGTCCTATTGTTGGTCCACATTATTAAATATTAGTTGGAATGCTCACATTCAGTGATGATGTTGGGTGGTTGAGATTGTATGATCATGAATTTTTTAAAATTTGAACCCTGGAAGTTGTCCACAAGGTAAAATTGTCTTGATCTGGACCATGATCTGATCATCTGAACCTGACTCAAAAGGAGAGATTCTATCATCATCTCTGTTCTTGAGGTCCATGGCCTATGGCTCATGGTTAGATGATCAAGACCGTCCATCTGGTGGGCCTTACGTTTGCTTTGTCCATAACCCAGTCCCACAGAACTTGCATGCCTTTATATGTCCTAGTACATCGCCTTACATGTCGTTTCCTTTACTAAAACCTGTTCACATACATTATTGTATGTGGACTTTCACATACAACTCTTTCATTCCCACTGACGTGTCGCTTTTATAGACCATCAGATCAGTTGAAAAAGTTAAAAACACTTACATCATGGTGGGCCCCCACAGAGCACCGTCCAATAGCGAGTCAGTGCCAGTATCCAATCCGCGTCCTGTTTGGATGCGTAGGTCTAGCAACCGCAGTAGCAACGGGTTGCGACAAATGGGAATCGTGCACGTTTCTTCCCCTCTCATCACAAGATAACACCAAAGGTGGGCCCCACATGATGGACTATCCTTTTCTAATATAATGATTAATGAATATGGACCATCTATTTTAAATTTTATAATGTATTGATAGGATGGTTAGATCACCTGATCGAAGTTATTTTTGAGAATGATGGGCAACAAAGGTGGGTCCGTACGATTGATGGTCCAAATCAATTTCTAGATTTTTCTAGTAGAACATCCCATTTTCCTAGGAATTGATTGGATGGTTAAGATTTAACCATCCGATAAAAGTTATTTTTGAGAGGGATTGGCAATTAAAGGTGGGCACACACAATGGATGGTGAGTTTCAGTGATGAACCTTTTTCTGATATGATCAGTAGGGATGATTCATTTCCCCAAGCACCAGTTGGATGGTTAGGATCATCTGATTAAAGTAATTTTGAGAGGGATGGGCAATCAAAGGTGCATCTCACATGATGGATGGTCGAAACCAATGGTTGAACCCCAACCACTTGTAGGATGGTTAAGATCATCCAATTGAATTGATTTTTGAGATGGCTGACCAATCAAAGGTGGATCCCATATGATGGATGGTCCATACCAATGGCTAAACCATTTCTATTATGATCAATGTGGGTCATCCATTTTTCCAACCACTAATCATATGGTGGGATCATCCAACCAAAGTGATTTTTGAGAGAGATGGGCATGGTGACATGATGGATGGTCTAGATCAATGGTCAAATATTTTCCCATATTATCAATATGGACCATCTATTATCTTAACCACTAGTCGAATGGTTAGGATCATCTCATCGAAGTGATCTTTGATGTGGATGGGTAATCAAAGGTGGGCCCACATGATGGATAGTGTATGTTAATGATTGGACTGTTTCTAGTATGATCAATGTGGGCCATCTATTTTCCCAACCACTAGTTAGATGACTAAGATCATCCTATCAAAGTGACTTTTTTAAAGGGATGGTCAGTTAATAGTGGGCCTATCTGTTTTCCCAATAGTAGGATGGTTAGGATCATTCATTAAGTTACTTTTGAGAAATATGGGTAGTCATAGGTGGGCCCCACATGGTGGAGAGTCCAAATCAATGATGGAACATTTTCTACTATGATCAATGTAGGCCATCCATTTCCCCAACCGCTAGTTTTATGGTTAGGATCATTTCGCCAAAGTGATTTTTGTGACAGATGTGCAATCAAAGGTGAGTCCCACATGATCGACAGCCAAGATCCAAAAAAAAAAAAAGTCATAATTTTTACAGTCTGAATTGTACGGACTATTCATTTCGAATCATTAATAGCATGGTTAGGATTGTTCAATTAAAATGTGTTTGAGATGGCCAATCAGCGATTGGATGGCATGGTGGATGATCCATATATTTATAACACAATGAACGGCCCACTTTTGATCACTCCATATTAATTGGACCACCCATGTTCATCTTGAGCGCTATTCGTGTCACTTCTGGCATATGAAATCAATTAATTTATCATCTTACAACATCTTAAGGGCCTGTTTGGGAGCGAGGATTTGTAACCCCCTGGATTCAGAACCAGATTTGAAATCCTCCTATTGTGAATCAACTTTAATCCAAAAGTAGCTATGTATGGTATATTTATGGGGGTTTGAATTTAATTACTAAATCAACTTTAATAGCTCTAATTAGTGACATTTGTAGTATTTGACACAATGGTTGTAATAAGCCTGCTGAAATATATGCTTTGCCCAAAATTGATGAAATTCTAAATCTCGGATGGGCCACAGGCACAAGATCATGTCCGAGTGACTAACCAATGATTTTAAACCATTGATTTACATGGACAATGTCTAGACGGTGCTGATCATCATGTTAAAGTAATTAATGGTGATGCCATTTACAATTTTATTGTTTTTGGATATCACTAGTGAGCCATGTGTCCAATAGAATAATAGTATGGGGACACACATGTTCCACATGCAACTATTGAAATGATTTTCGGTGTAATCCAAGCTCTCACCGTGGATTTCAAATCCCTTGCATTTGAAACCCCCATTTACTTTATGCTGCCAAACAACCAGGGGATTTGAAACCCCCTCAAATCCCCCCAAATCTATGGTGCCAAACGACCCCTAAAAGTATTTCAAGATTTTATCATCCAAACACAAAATCTGGAGTTACATTTAACTTCGGAGATGTCATTGAAATATTGTTTAACCTACTAAAGTCCAAATCTTCTAAGCACCCGAACAAGGTGCAGTTCGGCATTACTAATTTAACCTCTAATTTGTGTGCACCTAATAAATATTTGTCATTTTAATCATTCAATTCAATTGATGTCCATCAATATGATTATATGACGTAGTTGGCATGCATGCGTATAAAGAGAAGATATCACTATTTTCTTTTCATGATTAACCCTTTAATTCGTAAGAAGAGATAAATCTCTAAAAATGAGAGATGAAATTAACACTATTTTGAAAAGTTTGAATAAAGTTAATCTACAATGTCTCTCATATAGGCCATAAACCCCGAAATTTAACATTCTCTCAAATAGTAAACATTTTAAAAATAATAATAATAAATGATTTTTAAACTAACTCAAAATAATTTATACGACTTAAATAAGGATTTTAAGCTATTTCAAGACTTCCAGACCCTAAATTCTCTAAAAATAATAAGCACTTATAATTTATTTTAAGAAGTAAAATTTCACTTTATATTCAAACTAATACCTAAAACGAGATATATTTTGGAAAATCATTCAGTGGTCAATGGCATTAGACATTGGCTAGCATGTAAAACTTGTTAATAACTTTCCAACAACATATTGTATATATGAAAATAGATAGATGATCACAAAGTTATTGTTGATCGAGTGCCTTTAATTTGATAGAGAGGGCCTCTTCGGACAATGGAGTTCTGTGTTGGTTGACCGACAGACTCTGTTCCTCTGCTAGTCAACCGAGGTTTGTTTCGGTTGACTGATTGTCCCTGTTGATATCTCGGTCAACCGAAGGCCCAATTGGGTAGACTGACGAAACGCACAAGTGTGTGCAAGTTCTGCGTAAGTGTGGGTTTTGTTTTTAATTACGTACGAAAAGTCTATATAAGCCTTTGTAATACGGGATTAGGGTTAAGAAATGAGTGCTTAATGCAAAGAGAGGGTTTTGAAAGGAAATCTAAGGTTTCAAATATGTTATTTATTATATCTCTTGTAACTTTTGATTATAGTGAATTGTTTGTTGTTTTGTGTCGTGGTTTTTCTTACATGAATTTTTCTACATAAAATTCATGTGTTCTCTATGCTTGCTTGAATTTTTGTTATCTTGGGTTTTCAGATTGAATCCGAGACATGACATCAAGGGGATTGAATGTGAAGTTCGAGAGAAAGAAATTTGCGAGTAAAAACAACTTTGAATTGTGGAGGTTGGAGATGAAAACTCTCCTAATTTAGTAAGGGCTTCAACACACACTCATTGGAAAAGAAAAACGTCTTGAATCGATGAAAGAAAAATATTGGGATAAACTTGATCTGAGGGTGATTAGCACAATTCAATTATCTTTGACTGATGAAGTCCTATATAATGTCATTACTGAGATGATCATTGTAAGATCGTGGGTGAAGTTGGAGAGCATTTACATAACGAAATCACTTTCCAATCGCCTGTATCTGAAGAGACAATTTTATAATATGAAGATGGCGGATTGGTCAGATCTCTTTAAGCACATCAATGCCTTCACCAAACTAATTTGCAAACTGACAAGTTTGGAGGTGAAGATCGATGAAGAAGACAATGCCCTAATCTTATTGACATCCCTTTCTAATTTTTACAAGTGTATGGTAGATACTGTGTTGGTAGGGATACCCTGAACTTTGATACCATTATCCCTTCCCTTCAGTTGAAGTAGTTGAGAAGAAATAATAGAGGAGAATGTCTTTCTACAGGTGCACTGGTTGCTAGGGGAAGATCATCTAAGCGAGAAAATGGGAAGTCGCGATCGATGTCCAAGTCGAAGGACAAAGGAAAGTTGAAGTGCTGAAATTGTGGCAAGATAGGACATATGAAAAAGGATTGTACAAATCCCAAAATCTAGGAGGAGGAGAAATCGGATGATTTGCCGAAGGAAGCCAATTCAAAGAATTCAATGAAGGGAAGAGTGGTTGTAACACGTTTTCAATGTCCAGGGTCGGTTACTTATATAACGAGTAGATTTTGGATATGGGAGTGTTGGTTTACCACATATAGTGAGTATGATGGTGACCCAATTCTTATGGGCAACGATAATGCATGTACGATAATAAGAATTGGTTTGGTTCACATTAGAATGTATGATGGGATGGAGTGTACTCTGGCCGATATGAGACACGTTTCGGATTTAAAAAAGAATCTAATATCTTTGGGAGCTCTTGAGGAACTTAGATGCAAATTTGTCAGTTACGAATGTATTCTAAAACTTTCTAAGAAGGCATTCACTGTTATGAAGGCGCAGAGGAACAAAAACCTTTTTTTACATATTTTAGAAATACTATATCGGTGGAGCTGCAACGTTTGTAGCGGATTCTACGTCAGTATGTTTGTGGCATACGTGCCTAAGCCACATGAGCGAGCGCTGTATGAATGTACTTCTTTAATAGGGTTTAATTCTTAGTTTAATTTTTTTTTTTTATTTAGATATATGTGAGCACTGCATACACGAAAAACAATTAAAGTTGAGTTTTAAAATCGAAAAACATGTTAGTAAATGACAACTTGATTATGTGCACTCGCGTGTCTGGTGGTCGTCTCCCAATGATAATTTTTGAATGTAGAAGGAGAAAGGAATCTCTAGAAATAATAGATAATATTGATAATATTGATAAAAATCTAAATAAAGTTCTTTTACAAAACTCCTTATACATATCCTAAACCTCAAATTCATCAAAAAAAATTTTTCAAAGTAATAAACTTTTCTAAAATACTAAACTCATCCAAAATTAGTAAGCAACTTCTAAATTGACTCCATTTTTTTTTTTTTTTTTTCACAACTTAAATAGAGACTTGAAGCTATTACAAGACTCAAAATTGTAAATAACTTAAAAATAGTAAAATGCAGTTACTGAAAATTAATAAATTACAAACCTCAAAAAATTTAGCCCTTAAGATGAAATATTTTTGGAAAATCATTAAAGGACAATTGCCTATGGAATTGGCCGACATGTAGAACTTGTCGATGGTTTTCCAATCACATATTATACATATAAAACAAATAATTGGTTGTAAATGTATAAGCAATCGAAAACTATATTCACACTACGCTCTCCATCAAACCTTTTAGCTTGATTTCCTTTATTCCTTGTCATCCATGAGATGGTCCTTGACATTGTTGGAGTTAGTGCCCTAAAAAACATCCGTGCCCTTATTCACTGGCCATGTGGGTGTGATTGGGCGGATCTTAGCCATTGATTGTGGTGACCATGGGTCGTAGATAGGACATGTGATATGCCTTAGACAATTTTTTAGTATTACTCTAATTTATTAGGTTTGTTGATGAGTGATTCCTCCGATAGTCCTTGGGAACATGAGATTAGACATGACAATCATTGACTTGGGAGAATCGTGGTCCATGGATCTCAATACCCTATTAGACTATGACTGTCACAGGTGACTAGACACACCTGTGGATATCAATTCACAAGATATACGGTCATCTTGTGTGCGGGGACTGACTTGGGTCATGATGGACAGTCTCCACCATCGGGAGTAAACTTAGTGTTGGTTTATGCCTTACACTTACCCTGCATAAGAGTGTGAGTGTGTAATGAACAAAGGATATATGTTCGAACATTTGTTCACTTACATTGGTGGATCGAGATCAAGTCAACAATCTAGGAGCCCGTTAGCTTGGACTTTGATTGTGATATTAGGACTTGGTAAAAGATGGTTTGATCCTTAGGCATGAGGACATGTAAAGTTCACGATATTGATTGATCGACTTTGACTCCTCCTATGAGGTTCATGCATGGGCCAATAAAGTGGTTGCAGCTAGGTACTTCCATCAAGAGTCGTTAATTCTTATATGGGTCAACGAGGGATTCATTGGTTTGCTTAGGAACAAGTTTATGGCTTCGATCTGAATAGATCAGCAGCCATCAAGTGATTTTTCTAATAAGCCCTACACTTTAAATATTTTAATCGAATTTTCAAAGGTTTTTAATCAATGTAATTTTGTTTTAACCATTAAAACTATTTTGAATGCACTTGATGACCTAGATCTAATAGTTCACTTTTACTTGGCATGGGATGTAATCATTAGTGGATACACCATGACAGTATAGGGATTGAATTATGAGTATATGCATAGATGATGTGGATTGACGGGCTTCCTTCACAGTAAACTACACTGAAGTTCATAAGGTGGCGGAACACCATTCCGAGTGCACCGTGCACCCCTAAAACCCTAACTTCTCCTTATTTATATGATTCTATCCTAAAAGAGGGGAAGAGCTAACCCTGGACGTGTGAGTGTGAGAAAGTATATGAGAGAGTGGAGATCGACTCCATCCTATTCGATTGTCCTCATGTAGGGTTCACTTGTGTGGAAGATTTACGTCTTCTTGCGCACCTACTATAAGATTAGACGTTGGGCTATCTCAATTCTCAAGTAATGGTATAGATCAGGGAGAGGCTCATTGGCTTATGAGATCAGCATTGACATATTAACATCACATACATCTTTGTGCACATTGTGTGTAGGTATAATCCCCATAATCAACACACATTGTTATATTGTAGAAATTTAATATTATTAAAAAAAAAATTCTTGAGATGGATCCTATGATCAAATTATATTATATTATATTTCACTGCATTTGTATACTAGAAATCCAACATACTTAATTTGTCCAATATCGCAATATGATAGCTTGGATAGTTCAACAAAAATTACTTATATGACATGCTTATAATTTTCCGGTGATTGCGGGGTATCATCACGGATTACTTACACGACACACTGACCATTTGATCGTGACTGCGCAATATCCATCGCACTCTGGCAACGGTATTGAATTTTTGTCCAAACTATGGAACTTCTGATTTGTGGACACTTGAAAATAAGGGTGTTATTGTTATTTTAATTTTTTAACTGTCTGATAAATCTCCGGCAACCCAACGGTCATAAAGTCGAGTAAATGTAAATTTTGGTTCATCATACATTTAAACTGAAACACATGGACTCGGCTTAACTCTGACCTGGATCCAGCAATGTGGGTGGGACCTTGACCATGGGCTAACTTTGATGTATGCATTGTATGTCTACACCGTTCATCTAATTTACCAACTCATTTTAGGTCATGAACCCAGAAAATGAAGTAGATAAAAATCTCAGGCCAAACACACCACAGAAAACAATGGTCATACAACACCCACCATTAAAAACGTCGTAAGTTCCACCGTAAGTTCCACCGTAATGTTTATTTGCCATCCAACCTGTTAATAATGTCACACAAGCTTGAATGAACGGAAAACACAAAAATATCAGCTTGATACCAAAAATTTGCAGCCCACAAATAATTTTTTACTGGCCCTTGATAACTGTTTCTTGTAGTGTGGTCCACCTGAGATTTGGATCTGCTTCATTTTTGGGTAATACCATAACATCATCTGGCCAAAACGGATAGATGTTATAGATACACGACGACTACATCAAGGTGGGCCCCACGGTAGGGTCCCACCCACATGAATGGATAAGCATGGACGCGAAATTTTAAGTGCCTCCTTATCATAGGGATGGACCATAGCCCCAAAAATCTGCGATGGTAGACTTTGGTAGCCTTCACATCAATGAGCGGCGAATGGACAACTGACAAGATGTCGTTGAAAAAACGAACAAAAGCTCCAAATTCATAAAGCAAAACCCACGTGAATGTAAGGTTAAGATTGTCCTGTTACAGCAAATATATATATATTTCTGTTAAGTCCTGTCCACGTGATGGTGGGCCATATCAATATTCCTGATGGACAGACACAAACACACTTAACTATGCGGGTGAGACTGATTTTACTCACATTAAAATGACAAAATGAGATCAGTTATCAGCCGTACATCTGATGGGACGAAAAGGGTACATTGATCATTTTGACTAAAGGGAGGGAGAACCACGTGATGCTGGTCCACTTCAAGAATCAAACCCTACGCATGATCCATTCCATGGCTTTTGTGTTGTTCTCCGAAAGAAGCAGTGGCTGAAACGTAATAGGCAACGCTGAAGATACCATGGACGAAACAGAGAATTCCTCCTATGAATAAGAAGTTATGGTGTGACATCCCACAAGAGGCCCGCCGCGACTTTGAATTCGACATTGCTCCGATGACCAGCACCCCAAATCCAATGGCTAGTATGATCCTGATTTGGCAGATAACAAGTTGATTAATGAGTAAATGCGTTCACTGTCAAAGTTTGAAAACTCGATTGGACTCGATTTTCAGTTGGGTTGACTCGGCCCAACTCACTCAAGATTCAAATAGATTTTTCTTATTTTTCCGCATTGTAATTTGTTCACATCATCATTAAAGTTGTCAGCACTGCTACAGTAAATGCCGATGTGATGATGTTGCCCAATCACATTCCAATACACATGTTTTTCTTGTTTGTGGCAACCTGAGGATCTAGATTCTTAATTATTATGATTAAAAATGTCAGGTGTGCCGCTAAATTTTTAAAATATATAGTTAGAATACCCTTAAGTGATAAAAATGGATGTTAGGTGCTCTGTGAGAGCCATCACAATGTATGTGTTTTATCCCAGCTTACCATCCTTTTCTTTCCAAATCATTTTGGGGCACCGGAGTATAAATGAGGCAAATCAAAGGCTCAAGAGGACCACAACATAATAAACAACAACATAATAAACAGTAGGGATAATGATGCCCGATGTTGAAACCTTCCTAGGGCCCATCATAATGTTTATCTGATGGAGATAAAGGGAAAATAAAATATCAACTTAATCCAAAACTTCCAAGGTGCCTAAGGACCCAATTGTGTGGTCCTCGAGCCTTTGATTTATCTCATTTCTTGGTCTCATGCCCTAAAATGATCTACAAAAATGGATGAATAACATCTTTAAAATACATTATGGTAGGCCCCATAGAGCCCCCACCTAGGGTAATCTTATTCTAGTGGTAACCTGACATTGATGGATGCACCTTTTAAGTGTCTCTCCCTGTGATGAAAGGATTGGTGGGATAGAAACTGCAACTTCTTGCACGTGTATACGTAAATGGGTGTTGATATGACATATACACAGTGAAAGATAACCCACACCGGCAGCTCAACAACTATAAGCTATTATTTGGATAGTAACACTACTTCCACTAAAGCAAAAGATGAAGATTTATATAAAGGAACAAAATAGTCATTAGTGTTGATTAGGCAATCTTAATAAAATGATTTTAACCTAATTTTTTAAAAAGATATCAATAAAAAAGCATTTATATAATAGAACTATATTTGGTGCTGTCGGGTTTCAAAGAGAGAACCTTCTATTTTGATGCCATGTTAGATAACCATTTTCTCTAAAAGCTCGAGCTATTAGAGGAGTACGAATCAATGCATATCAGGGAACCTTAACACTAAAAATATACTTATGTGCTAATATTGATATGCAAGCATGTTGTGACGCCCCGTCACTGTGGTCACATGTGGGCGGGCACTAATGTAGGCGGGACCTGAGAGTCTAGACGAGCTACCAATAGTTGACAGGCTACTGTACCCAGTGAAGGGCAGAACTTTATCCCACATCGGAAGAGCTGTCTAAAGTTATGGTTATATGTGGGATCTAGCCTTCAATAGTATAATGTGTTTTGGAGTGAGCCATGGGCTCGACCCCGAGAACAAAGTCATGCATTCTCAGGCAAAGTGGACACTATTATACTGTTGGGGCTAGGCCGTTACACACGTTGCATGCTACATGTATATACCAAACAACATCGGTGCAACCATAGTGATAAAATTCATTAACTTAACTTAAAACCGGCCAATTTAACTCAACTTAGCTATAAATCAAGCCAATTCACTATAAAAGTAGTGGAGAGGCTCAAATCAGATTGATATTTGTGTGGACAATTCATTCATGTCTTTGTGACCTTATCAAAAGGTTGGAGAGAGATGTGTTCATGAAGTTATATGCAAATAAAACTTTGATGATAATCAGTGGGCCCCAGAGGTGATTAAATGGGCTGAAAATTAAAAGAAAAAAGAAGAAATAAAAGATGTTACCATGAGAGAACAAGGCAGGCAACTGCCAATTGCCTGTTAGCTGAGGAATTTTTAAAATCTTCTTGAGACCAGATACAGATACACCCCCCGAGCAGGTTAGCAATGACATGCGCCAAAGCTAGGAGTCCGGCTGCAGCTAGCCCTAGCGTGAAAGCTTGTTCGCTTGGCTCTTTACATTCGAAAACCAAGAACCTTAAATGTTTTACCTGTAAAAGAAAAAATAAAATAAAATAAATACTTTTATTTCATGAGATCTGGGCCGTTCATGATTTGGGTGATGCTATGAACATGTCTTGGAACAAAAATTTGAACTGGGACATTCAATCTGCATGCGTAGAACACTTCAAGAGTGGGCCAAACCTGATTAATGGCACATTGGCACGTGTGCTGAATAATGGTTTTCATTTTTCAACCTCCTCGTTGGACCGGATCCGAAGTGGTCCCCACAGGCTATACGACCACGTCGGTGGTGGAAAAGCTCTGTGGGCCCCCTATGGCTTATATGTTTTTGCCACGTCATCCATCCATTTTTCCAGCTCATTTGAGGTAGATTCAAATCTCAGGTGGATCAGACCGTAGGAAACAGTGGTGATTGAAAGCGCACCGTTAAAAACATCTTTGAGGCCACACAAGTTTGGGATCAAGCTGATACTTGTGTTTTCTCTTCATCCATGTCCGTTCGACCTAATCAACGTGTTGGATGGGAAATAACATTACAGGGCCATTGGAATTTTTTAATGGTGGGCATTCAATCGCTATGTTTCCTGTGGTGTGGTCCACCTGAGATTTGGATCAGCCTCATTTTTGAGCTCGTATCGTAAAATGAGCTGGAAATATGGATGGACGGAATTGATAAAACACATACATCATGGCGGGGCCCACAGAGCTTTTCCAGAACCGACGTGGGTACTTGGGTCAGTACCGAATCCGAATCCTCTTCGTCCGAGTTTCGGTCAGATCCGTGTGTTCCATGTTCAGTAGTATAAAATCCGTGGACTATCAACCATATATAGTGTTCATTTGATCATCCACCGTCCATTCATGCTCATAATCCCAGCAGATGAATGCAGGGATTAGGACCATAGATATCTTTAGTCTCAGCCATCCAATGACCATCCTTAAATGGACGGTTAATCTAAAAGCTAAGGAAAATGCGTGCAAAGATCCACACATTCAACAAGCGACACCCATAAGGATTAGGGGTTCGGATTTCCCAGTCACAGCAATATTTAGGCTGTGGCTGATCTATACGATGGCCCACTTAATCAGTGGTTCTGATCAACATACAAACGTGTGTGGTGGAAACTACAGTACAGAACTACATTGCACCCTTCATGATAGCATTTCTAAGTAAACTCGCTTTATCCATACACACGTCTATATGGGATGCTTGGATTTTCAGTCAGTACCATGTTTCAGAGATCCTAACCATTGACATGATTCTTTCTGCATTGGATGGTCCATGTACTAAAAATCCTCCAGGATGGCGTCTTTGGAATTTCTTTCGTGGCTATGGACCGTTTCTATATCTCTCTTTACGGTTATCGTGTGGTCACCGATTGAAGCGTTAGGATTTCCCTATCTTGTTGATTTCTGGTACATCTACTATCTTCAGTGTGATCTATCATACCAACGACTTGGATCATTAAATGAGCCTCACTTCTACGTGCTAGAAAACACCCGAACCTACGGTTGAAACTCTTGGGCTAAGCATCATATGGTACGGTACCTAAAGCCATTTAACTGCGGAAGCTCCTAAGCTCAGAAGCTACGTGGGGCCCACTTTGATGTTTTTGAGAAAATCCACCCCGTTCATCCATTTTGGAAGATCATTTTAGTGTTTCGGACCAAAATATAGTTGGATCTAAAACTCAAGTAGGCGACACGAAAGGAAAAGGTGGGGAAAGAAATGCCTACCGTTGAAGCCTTTCTGTAGTATATCTTGATGTACATATGCCATCCAAACGGTTCATAAGGTCATTCTGACTAGGATGAACTGATCATACAAAAAACATTAGCTTGATATAAAAATTCTGTAGCCCTATGAATGCTTCAACGGTGGTCATTCATTCCTCACTATTTCCTCTCGTCTGGCCCATTTAAGTTTTGGGTCCATCTCATTTTTGGTTCCATACACTGGAATGATCTTAAAAAATGGATGAACGGGGTGGATTGTTCACAAACATCACAATGGACCCCACCTAGCTTCCGAGTGCGGGAACTTCCCTATGCATGAATGTAAGCCGTCAGCAGGCGTGCCACGTGTGGGAGATCAAGATCACACACTTGGTGGGGGCCCAGCTAATGAGTGGACCACCTTGATTTTTTTTGCCATGCAAAATTCAGAGCGGCCCCACTCAATGAATGCCCCCACATTGGCAAGTACTCCCACAGATTGCCCATTTGTCCGAGTCGACTCAGACTCAATCGAGTCCCATCCGGTTCGATCTTTGCTCTCTACTCAGTATTTTTTATTTTTTTTAAGTTCGAAAATTACCTTGTTTTGAGCAAGTTCGGCTTCGATGCCTAGGATTCCAGCTACAATGTCCATGATGATGATCACCAGGCAGATGAACGATCCTCCAATTTTCGCCATTTTTCACAGATGTGGAGCTTCTGAAGAAGGAAAGCAGAGGAAAATGAATGATTTCTTATCAGTAAGAAAAAAGAGGGAAAGATCTCTACAACTGATAGAAGAGAATAAGAATAAAGGCGTAGCCTTTAAACTAAAATAACATGGCCACCTTATATCTTACTCTCATTACCTGTACTCATTACCATCTGTACATGATCTGGACCGTTCATCACGTGGGCCCTACTCGTTTGTCCCATCTCAAAAATCAAGCCGGTCTGATCATCCATTGGGTGTGTTGAATGCGGCGCTCATACAGTTTTCATCCATAAACACGTGGCCCACCTGATTAACATACCAGCTTGAATTTTAACCGTATGATCATGACAAGTAGGGCCCACTAGATGAACGAATTGGATCTTACACACGTGTGGCTTATTGTCGCATTTGAGAGAGTATGATTAAGGTGGATTGTACTCTTGCGAATAACAATCAATTATCTTTAAGCTAAGGATTAGCTGTAATAAGAGAATGAAAGGTTCTTTTGGTCTTTACAGGTTTCGGCGCTTTCTTTCGTTTTCACTTTTTCTTCTTTTCCGATCGGATTCCTTTCACGGGGGACAAGGAAAGATTGGCATCGTAGGTTGGAGAGAGAAATCACTTGGATGAACGGCTGAGATGGATTTAAAAGGGGTACTGTGTTTTTCTTATGGGCCCCAACTCCCAATTTATTATTTTATCCGGAAAAAAAGGTCATGTTCTAAAATGATGCAGTTTGAAACTTTTTTGACTTTTTGGATACACGGCTTTCATGTCATTCATACGCCATGTGCTAAACTGCGCACCATGGCGTACAGTACACTCGACTGTAGGAAGGACAGGCGAGCTCGCTGTTATTGAGTGTGTGCCACCGTATGGAATTATACCATCCTTCACTTCGGGGAGAAGTGATGGTCTAAAGGCAAGGTACCGCACCTTGCCGTGCATGACCATCTTTCCCACCAACATGGAGACTGGATAAATTTTGTGGGGCCCACTGTGATGTATGTGTCCCATCCATCCTTTTTTTACCGGATCATTTTAGGGCAAGAGGTTAAAATTGAAGTATGTCTAAAACTCAAGTAGACCACATCACATGAAACAATCACGTCCACTGTTGAAACCTTTCCCACTAGTATTTATTTGTCACATAACCTATTCCTAAGGTCACAAAGGCATAGATAAAGGGAAAATACAAATATCAGTTTGATCCAAAACTTTTATAGCCCAGGTCATTTAGCACCATGGATTTGAAGGGATATGAAGGGATTTCAAATCCCAATGTTGTTTAACAAGTAAAGGGGAGTTTCAAATCCACTACATTGAAAGCTTGGATTACATCTAAAATTCTTTAAGAGTTGTATGTCACTATATTATTAATCTATTGGACACATGGACCACTAATGATATCCTAAAACAATTAGATTATCAATTGCATCACTATAATTACTTACACCGTCCAAACATTGTCCATTTAAATCAACGGTTAAAAATCGTTGGTTAGTCACTCGGGCATGTCTTGTGCTTGTAGCCCATCGGCCACTTGGAATTTCATCATTTTTAGGTAAAGTATATATCTCAGTGTGCTTATTACAATCATTGTGTCAAACATTATATCCGTTCATTGATTAGAAATATTAAAGTTGGTTTAGTAATTAAATTCCAAAATTTAGGTGGGACATAAAAAATTAGTAGGTATGTTGTACATTCCCACTCACATGCGGTATACCTCACCTGAGCTTTTGATAGGGATGATTGTTGGGATGCACCGTGAGTATGGGTGACTCACCAGATGCACGGTTTAGAGAGACATACCCATCATAGGTGGGCCTTTCACATCTCAAACATGAAATAATTAGCATAGTTTTGAAACCATGTGATCATTTCCCTTTTGTGGAAGGGTGATCCAGGTGGGTGGGGCTTATCATTTTCATGGTAATGATTTGCTATCCATCCATTCTGAATATAAACATCTTGTTTTATTCTTCTAAAACGTCTACTTCTCCATGCAATCAATGGATAGGAACGTTCAAGTGGAAAATAGGGATTTTATTGATTAGGACAGGCCAATACATGCCTGAGCTCAACACCATTTGTTTTTCTTTTCTTCTTTTTAACTCAGGTTTATTATTGCAATAGGCCCATGATGGGTTTGGTCGCCTTGGGTCTTAACTGTTAGATAGGGCTGGGCCTAGCCTGGCCCAAACCCACCCAACCCATCGCCACCTATATCCTTCAAGGTTAACCGTTCAAGTAGACTATGCCTAAAAACAGGCCATTAGGAAATTTTTGCTAAGGGTCTATTTGAGAGCTTAGGTTTGGAATGCTTTGGAATCCAAATCACAATTACATTGGAATCAAGGTGTTTCTGAATTCTCATGTGTTTGGTTCAAATGTACTAGAATTCAAATATTTCATTTAGGAGTTTGTATTCGGAGGGCATTGGAATTCTTCGGTACATTCACAGGACATATATTTAATTGATTAAACTAGCTTTCATACACCAAATTATATATACATGTTATATTTGATAGAATGATTATAATAAACCCATTAAAATATATAGTATGGCAAAAAAAGAGGAAATTTAATTTCGAGCCTATGAGCCACAAACGCATGATTATTGTTGTTTTGTTTTGTTTTATTTTTTTCTTTCCATGCACACACCCACCCACGCCATAGTAGGATTTCATCACCTATGGCTATGGGTACTCAACTCCACCACAGGGGCAAGAGCCAGGACCCACCGGTGTATTGCTGTTGTTTCTTAGATATCCTTTTGGAGGTCACATATCGAGGTAAGTAATCTTAGAGATTATCTCATGGTGTGTTTGATTTTCTTAATTGAAGGTAAATGTCCTGTAAATGGGTAATTATAATTTTTTTACCATTTTTTTTTTTTTTAGAGAATTACTGCCTTAAAATTGTGAGAATTTTAATCGAATTTCAATCGAATTGCACTTATTTCTACATGCACAAAAATGTGAGGCTCACTGTGATGAATATGTTATATCCATGTTGTCCATCTGTTCCACGAGCTCATTTTAGCGCATGTGTCCAAAAACGGTGCAAATCCACAACTCAAATGAACCACACCACTTAAACACAATTATAATGGATCCCAACCATTGAAAGTTAATATCTTCATAGAGCCTACACTGATGATCATACAGATATAGATAAAGGGAAAACATAAAAATCAGCTTGATCTAAGTTTTTTGTGGCCACAAAGCAATTATATATCAATAGTAGGCATTTAATTCCCACAATTTAATATGGTGCGGTGTACTTGAACTTTTGATATGCCCCTTTTTTGGGCTCATGCCCTAAAATGAGGGGGCGGAACGGATGACGGTATGAATATTAGGGCTGAAAGTCGGGTGGGTTGGGTCGGGTTGGTGCTCAACCCTAACCCAACCCAAGGTTCCTATACCTCAACCCTAACCCAACCCAACCCAATCTCGGGTTGGGAATTCTCAACCCAAGCCCAACCGAAGCAGGCTCGGTTGGGTTGATCGGGTTGGTCGGGTGTATACGTGCTAATATTTTCGTTATTACATTAGTTTATTATATTTCAATATAGAACTTATTTTTTGTATCTATGATTTTATTAATTATATATGTGATTATTAATCATAGAAAACTTCACTTTTTTCTTTAAAAAAACAAGCTAAAATATAGGACAACTACTCCTTTAAAAGTCATGTAGCATAGCACGCAATCTATTTGGGAGAGAGAAATACGGCATATCCTGTTCGCTTGAGTCCTTGGAAATGACGTGGACAAATGAGACCCGACATCACTAGTGTGCCTTCGACACAAATGATCCACACTCAATTATAATTTATAAGTAACTTATATATTAATTGGGTTCGGGTTG
Organism: Magnolia officinalis; assembly: GCA_021015155.1. Classification (NCBI taxonomy): domain Eukaryota; kingdom Viridiplantae; phylum Streptophyta; class Magnoliopsida; order Magnoliales; family Magnoliaceae; genus Magnolia; species Magnolia officinalis. Next base: position 18,090 of record JAJHSJ010000224.1, on the reverse strand, counting down.
GGTCGGGCAACCCGAGACCTCAACCCGAACCCAGCCCAAGTTTTATCAGGTTGGAGTTTGTATAGACCAAGCTTGAGATCGGACCCGATATATCTTGCCCGAGCCCAACTCAACGTCGGGTCGGTCGGGTTGAACCCGCCTAACTTTCAGCCCTAATGAATATGATCCATACATCATGGTGGGGCCAGAGTTCTTGTGCCTCAAATTTCTTCCCACCTCTTGTTTTGAGCCAAATTTTCAACCTGTCAACATCAACCGTATGATAAGAGAGAAATATTAGCATGATGATACCTATTTACTTTACAATAGAAATACATGTGTATCAAGCCTTTGTTACTCTTGGCCGGATTTTTTTTATTTTTTTTTCTTTTATTTCTCTTAGCTGGGATTCTTTTCTTTTTTCTTTTTCATTTTATTTTTAAATTTCTTTTCTTAGTTCAGTACATGGGTCATTTGTTTTTTCTTTTCTTTCCTAGTCTGGGTCATGGGTAACTTGCCTATGGTCCTTTTGTTTTCTTTGAGCTTTGCTTACCTTGTTTTTTGGGCCTTAGTCTTTTTGATAATAATAATATTTCTATAGATCTTAATAATAATAATAATAAAAGTGTCAATGGTTTTGATTATTAAACCATTGGCCCACTTCTCAAAATTGCAAAAGTGTATTAGAAACCTTGTAGTAAATTTCTCACCCTAAACTGGTAAGGCCTGACAAACCAATATCCAAAGAATGGTTATCTGACTCAGAATGCCAGACGGTGGGAACAAAACAGTAGTTAAAGATTGAAAGTCAACAATTGTTGGGATTGTTTGGTTTTTGTGATCTTTAAACCGTACACCTTGGAAGGTATAGGGCCCACTAGATGGACAGTCGTCAGTCTCTCTCTTCTTAGCCACGTGTTTGTTGGGAGGTTTAGATCAAGTGAAATGGATTTTCTTGTAGTAAGTGGGGGTGTTTACAAGATAATTATTGTTAATTAAAATAAGATGAACTCACTTTTAAGCATTTGCCAAATAGGACCTAAGGTTTTTATTACAAGGTACTTTAGTAATTAATCTAATACGATTTGCTAAGTTTCTAGCAAGTGAATAGATAAAACTTTCCACATAAATTTCCTCCCTTCAATGGGATGCAGATTGTGTACTGAGTAACTATAGCACTCTATTGTGTTGAGTAAATGCTATGAGGTATATCATGATGTATGTTTCTTATCCACACCATTTATCCTTTTTTCTAGCTTAGTTTAGGTACTATCCTTTAATTGAAGCATATCCATTAGAAGTCAAGGATTTACACTGTAAAAGTATGTTTGGGGCACGATTTTTCAGTTTTGCAAACCGAAACTCATATTTCTTTGGTTTTGGAGAAGAAGCTTATTGTATCATTGAGGTGGATTTACAGTTACTCTCTTACAAATTGGTTTAATCACCAGTAGGGTACAAATATCGCTTAAAAGAGAACGACATCATAACGCGCCTTAAGCGTATCTTTAAGTGATTCATTTTTTATTTTTTTGCCTCGACGATAACATTGTAGATATAACAGAGATAACGATAATGACATCCACCATTGAAAGCTTATTAGGGCCTACAATGATGTTTATTTGTCATCTAACCTGTTGATATGGTCATAAGATATGGATGAAGGAAACAATAAATATCAGCTTCATATAGTAAACATGGTATATACTCAATTTTTTGAGCTAATGTTCTTCTCCCGCATGGATGGCTTGAATAAGACACATACATCATGGCGGTCCTCATCGAGTTTACTCAGTACACTAGAGTACTGGGTTAGTGTTGCATAAAGTAAGATTATACAACGTTAATTCTAATTAATTAATTTAATTTATAATACAAGATTGGGCTTCACCGCATGAGTGCTCACCTGACACGTGCCATTCATGACGCATGTCTGATCGCGTATTTACCTACCTGGGCTAAAAGGACGCGGATTGCGTACTTACAGAGTCAGTAGCGAGGTGGCTACTGACAATGCTCTACGGGCCAGAATGATATATATATGTTTTATCCAAGCCGTCCATCTATTTTTACAGATCATTATAGAGCATGAGCCTAAAAATTAGGGAGATCCAAGTATAGATTGGACCACACCACAGGAAAACAGTGGAGATTGAATGCTCATCATTAAAAATTTCGTAGGGCTCACTGTAATCTTTATTTGTCATCCAACCCGTTGATTAGATCAAGCACACATGGATGAAGAAAAATCACAAATATCAGCTTAATCTAAAACTCTTGTGGCTCCTTATAAGTTTTTAACTATGAGTATTCAATCACCACTCTTTACCCTGGTGTGGTCCAAATGAGATTTTTATCTGCCTCGTTTTTGTTATGATACTACAAAATACTATGGAAAAATGGATGGATGGCATGGATAGGATACACACATCGTGTTGGGGCCACAGAGCCACGGTCGGTTGCTATTTTGCTACTACGCTGTCATTAGGCAGTTCGCGTCCGGGGCAAGAAAAGCAACTGGTCAAAATGGAAGCGGATTGGCTGGTGTACCACACACCAGCGATATAGCTAGTGTGGGCACGTGTCGTGCGAAGACGGAAAATGGATTGGCTACTTCCCTTCTAATGGCTGATGGTCGGGAAGCGGATTGGCGTGCGAAGACGAGCACTGACGCTCCTCGATCCCCGAGTTGTACGAACGGTTCAAAGGAGATCAAAGTTACATGGGCCTCACAGTGGTGTTGTGAGTATATCCACTCCGTCATTCCTTTAACTCCCTTGTAACAAAAAACCACGTATGCACGTTTTTTTTAACCTTTTTCTTTCTAAAATCTCCGTTGAACATTTAGATATTACCAATGATATTTGCTATTTTCTATCTTGGTTAGGATTATGTGAAATCTCTCAAACAGGTTGCATTTATACACTTCTTATATTCTATGTTATCTCCATTTGCGTTATCTGCAATATCTGAAAAGGTTCAAAATAATCATCACTCCAAAGCATTCTCCCTCAACTTGCATCTGACGGTTCTTATAAAAACGCTAGTGGGTTTAGAGAAATAGTATATAGTTAATTTCCTTTATAGCATTCAACGACAATCCAAACTACAATTCACCGACTACCTATGCAAATTCAACTGGTAATTCACCGAGGGTGCTTGGTCAAACTTAACCATTGCACACTTGAAATTGAAGAAGAACTCATGGAAATTGAGACGAGCCCAAGTCGATGACAATTGACCGACTACTCGTTCAATTTCATGTGAAGTTCAGTCAATTTCATGTTAGGCTCAGTCAATTTCATGTGAGGCTCGTACAATTTCATTTGTTAAGCTTAGTCCATTTTATCATTGCTCGTTCAAATTCATGTGAAACTAGCTCAATTCCATTTGAATCTCGCTCAATTTCATATTAGGGCTCGCTCGATTTCATGCATGCTAGGCTCGCTCAGTTTAATGTTTGCCTCAATGAATTTCATTTTTGCCTCGCTCAATTTTATGTTTGCATCACTCGATTTCTTATTTGCCTTGCTCAATTTCCAGTTTGCCTCGCTTAATTTCTAGCTTGCCTCGCTCAATTTCATGTTTGCCTCACTCAATTTCTAGTTTGCCTCGCTGAATTTTCATGCTTCCCTCGCTGAATTTTCAGTTTGCCTCACTCAATTTTCAGTTTGCGTCGCTCAATTTCATGTTTACCTCACTGAATATCCAATTTGCCTTGCAGAATTTTCAGCTTGCCTCGCTCAATTTCACGTTTGCCTCGCTCAATTTCTAGTCTCCCTGGCTCAATTTCTAGTATACGTTGCTCAATTTCTAGCTTGCCTCACTCAATTTTCTGTTTGCTTCGCTCAATTTCTTCATTGCCTCGCTCAATTTCATGTTTGTCTTGCTCAATGTTCAGTTTGCCTCGCTCAATTTTTAGTTTGCCAAGCTCAATTTTCAATTTGCCTCGCTTAATTTTCAATTTGCCTCGCTCAATTTCTAGTTTGTCTCGCTCAATTTTCAATTTGCCTTTCTTAATTTTCAATTTGCCTTGCTTAATTTCTAGTTTGCCTTGCTCAATTTTCAGTTTGCCTCACTTAATTTCTAGTTTGCCTCGCTAATTTTCAGTTTGCCTCGTTGAATTTCTAGTTTGCCTCGCTGAATTTCTAGTTTGTCTTGCTCAATTTCTAGTTTGCCTCACTAAATTTTCATGCTTCCCTTGCTGAATTTTTATTTTGCCTCATTCAATTTCTAGTTTTGCCTTGCACAAATTACAATTTGCCTCGCTGAATTTTTAGTTTGCCTCGCTGAATTTCTAGTTTGTCTCGCCCAATTTTCAGTTTGCCTAGCTCAATTTTTAATTTGCCTCGCTCAATTTCTAGTTTACCTCGCTAAATTTTTTATGCTTCCCTCACTTAATTTCTAGTTTACCTTGCTTAATTCCTAATTTTGCCTCACTAGAATTCCAGTTTGTCTCGCTCAATTTTCAGTTTATCTCGCTGAAATTCTAGTTTGCCTCACTGAATTTCCAGTTTGCCTGTCTTAATTTCCTTTGATGCTCATTGAATTGCATGTTTGCCTCGCTGAATTTCCTGTTTGGCTTGCTCAATTTTCTTTGATGCTCGTTCAATTGCATATTTGCTTCACTTAATTTCCAATTTGCCTCGCTCAATTTGCTGTTTGTCTCGCTGAATTTCCTTTAATACTCGTTGAATTGTATGCTTGTCTCGCTCAAATTCCTTTGATCCTCGTTGAATTTCACGTTTGTCGCGCTGAATTTCTAGTTTGCCTCGCTCAACTTCCAGTTTGCCTTGCTGAATTTTCAGTTTGCCTCGCTCAACTTCCAATTTGCCTCACTCAACTTCTAGTTTGCCTCGCGATCATTAGCCCAAGTGCCTAATTCGAGCCCATTTTCAACTTTTATGTGCCCTAAATTACCTTTACACATGTGAACTTAAAATGTTCCACCTAAACGAAATTAATTAAATTAATTGAAAACACAAAATTTAGACCTTCCACCATTTTATTTTACTATAGAGAAAGTTATTGGAAAAAAGAAGAGTCATCTTCATGTCTTAAGTCTATATTATTATAGACTTGACTTGGAATTATAAGTCGTTTCATGTTTCACTTGGGCTTTAATGCAATACAAGGACTTGTCTGAAGAATGGGACAGGCAATAAAAGGGATGGGAATTAGACTTTTATTCTCCAATGACTATACTTTTCTACTTCTCGTGGATGCTAAAGTAAATTTTCAGTTTGCCTCACTCAAGTAATTTTTTTTGTAGGCCATTGAAGTGTTGGATTAAGCTTGCATATGGGTTTTGGTTCATCCATGTATACATCATCCTATGAACATGATGGATAACAAATAAAACATCATTGTGGGGCCTAACAAGGTTTCAACGATAGAATCACTGTTTCTTGTGGTATGATCTACTTGATATTTGGATATGCTAAGATTTTTAGCTCAAACCGTTGAATTAGATGGAAAAACAGATGAACGTCGTGGATAGTCCACATACATTCAAGGCGGGCCCAACTTAGTTAACTCAGTACGATAAGAGCGTATTGAGCAATCTGATTTCTAATTTACGAGAGTTCTCGGTTCATTTGACCTATTTCTCGGCAATATGCTCGAGTCATCGTCGACATTCCCGGTGCATGATTAGTGAAATTCCCCGAGCAATTCATGAATTTGACAAAGAAGTGATAAAAATATGACTGGGAACTTTCCACAAATTCATGTAATGTAACGGTAAATTTTATGAACTGCTCTATCAATTTCATGAACTGCTCGGTCAACTTCACCAAAATACTCATTGAATTTCATGTGAAGCTCGTTCAATTACGTGTTAGGCTCGCTCAATTTCACTTGAAATTCATTTAAATTCATATTAGCCCTGCTAAATTTCATGTTAGCCTTGCTGAATTTCAAGTTAGCCTCGTTCAATTTCATTATAAGCTCGTTCAATTTCACGTTAGGCTTGTTCAATTTCATTTGATGTTAGCCTCGCCTAGGCTCATTGAATTTCATCCTTGCCTCGTTTAATTTCCTTTGAGGGTTGTTGAATTTCGTGTTTGCCTTGTTAAATGTTATATTTACCTCGCTTAATTTCATGTTTGCCTTGCTGAATTTTCAGTTTGCATCGCTGAATTTCTTTTTATACTCGTTGAATTGCATCTTTATTTCACTGAATTGCATGTTTGCCTCACTGATTTTTCTATTTGTCTCGCTCAATTTCTAGTTTTCCTCGCTGAATTTTATGTTTGCCTCGCTCAATTTTCTTTGATGCTCATTCAATTTCATGTTTGCCTCACTAAATTTCATGTTTGCCTTGCTGAATTTCTAGTTTGCCTTGCTCAATTTCTAGTTTGGTTCACTGAATTTCTAGTTTGTCTTGTTCAATTTTCAGTTTGCCTCGCTGAATTTCCAGTTTGCCTCGCTGAATTTCTAATTTACCTTGCTGAATTTCTAGGTTGCCTCACTCAATTTTCAGTTTGCCTCGCTCAATTTCTAGTTTTCCTAGCTTAATTTCTAGTTTGCATCGCTCAATTTCATGTTTCCCTCGCTCAATTTCTAGTTTGCCTTACTGAATTTCTAGGTTGCCTCACTCAATTTTTAGTTTGTCTCGCTGAATTTTCAGTTTGCTTCACTCAATTTTCAGTTTGTCTCGCTGAATTTCTAATTTGCCTCGCTGAATTTCTAGTTTGCCTCCCTCAATTTTTAGTTTGCCTAGCTCAATTTCATGTTTCCTTTGCTTAATTTCTAGTTTGCCTAACTGAATTCCTACTTTACCTTGTTGAATTTTCATACTTCCCTTGCTCAATTTCTAGTTTACCTCGCTCAATTCCTAATTTTTGCCTCGCTCAAATTCCAGTTTGCCTCACTCAAAATCTAACTTCCCTCGCTCGATTTCATGTTTCCCTCGCCGAATTTCTGGTTTGCCTCGCTCAATTTTCATGCTTCCCTCGTTCAATTTCTAGTTTGCCTCGCTCAATACCTAGTTTTGCATCGCTCAAATTCCAGTTTGTCTCACTCAAATTCCCAATTCCCTCGCTCAATTTCATGTTTCCCTCGCTGAATTTCTAGTTTGCCTCGCTGAATTTTCATGTTTTCCTCGCTCAATTTCTAGTTTGCCTCACTCGATTTCCAGTTTGCCTCACTCGATTTCCTTTGATGCTTGCTGAATTGTATGTTTGCCTCGTTAAATTGCATGTTTGCCTCGCTCAATTTCTAGTTTGCCTCGATCAATTTCATGTTTGCCTTGCTTAAATTTCAGTTGAGGCTTATTCGATTTCATCTTAAGCTCGTTTATATTCATCAAGTGCTTGATTGTTTTCAATTATGTCTGATTTTTCACATTATGAGTCACTAAATATCTAACGAACTTTAATTTTGATATATTTTGCAATTCATGTTTGTAGGTGATGATTCTTCTATGTTGGATTCCCAAACCTATCCTTTATGTGTTCACCAAAATGGTGGTTTGACACGGTGAAGGGTGGATTGGAGAAGCATGATAGTTAGCTAAATCTGTTTAGGCAATCCCCATTTTCTTTTTTATTGCACCTTTCATTCTTTAAATTTTTAGAAAATAGGAAAAGAAAAGTTTATTAATTTAGAATGAGAAAGAAAATAAAATTCACATTTTGAATTTTTGAAAAAGCTAATTGGTTAGGCTGAGCAAATGGGCTTTTAGACAACTATATCCAAGTTTGCCTAGCTTGAGAAATGAGCTCTAGATCAAGATGATGACCGAGGCGCTCCCCATTCTCTTCCATGCCACCGGAGACATGATTGCGCTCAAAGGGAAGATATGGACCGCCAAAGAAGAGAAATCGGTACCGAAGCAAAGCAATGGTTATGACTGAGGTTATCTGTAATGAAATTCATCAATATATTGTGTAGCGGTCGCATCTTAGTGGGAATAGATATGCAAAAATTCACTGCCGTTTGGAGGAAGTCAATAGCGTATGATTATTTGACTATAACCTATAAATGATATTTGTCGTAGGCATGGGAAGAAGATGGGAGGGAATTTTTGTGAAATGTTGTATTGTATTCAGTGTTTTAATATTCTCTATAAAATTTATAGAGAATGAAAATTTATATTCAATGAAAATTTGAAAGATTGAATGGGGATATTGAGGCTCGCTCAATTTCTAGTTTGCCTTACTCAATTTACAGTTTGTCTCGCTTAACTTCCAGTTTGCCTCGCTAAATTTCATGTTTGCCTAGCTGAATTTCTAAATTGCCTCGCTCAATTTCATACTTGCTTCGCTCAATTTTCACGTTTGCCTCGCCGAATTTCCAGTTTGCCTTACTGAATTTCCAAAAATTTCTAGTTTGCCTTGCTCGATTTCTAGTTTGCCTTGCTCAATTTCATGTTTGCCTTGCTGAATTTTCAGTTTGGCTTGCTGAATTTGCAATTTGCCTTGTTGAATTTCATGCTTGCCTTGCTGAATTTTTAGTTTGCCTCGCTTAATTTCCAGTTTGCCTCGCTCAATTTGCAGTCTGTGCCTTGCTCAATTTCATGCTTGCCTCGCTGAATTTCATGTTTGCCTCGCTGAATTACTAGCTTGCCTCGCTTAATTTGTTGTTTGCCTCGCTGAATTTCCAGCTCGCCTCGCTCAACTTCCTGTTTGCCTCGCCCAACTTCCAGTTTGCCTCACTCAATTTGTAGCTTGCCTCGCTGAATTTTTGTTTGCCTCACTCAATTTCCTTTGTCTCGCTCAATTTCCAATTTGCCTCGCTTAATTTCCAGTTTGTCTCATTGAATTTGCAGTCTGTGCCTTGCTTAATTTCATGCTTGCCTCGCTGAATTTCATGTTTGTCTCGCTTAATTTACAGTTTGCCTCGCTAAATTTTCAGCTTGCCTTGCTTAACTTCTTGTTTGTCTCGCCCAACTTTCATTTTGCCTCGCTAATTTTTCAGTTTGCCTTGCCGAATTTCTAACTTGTCTCGTTGAATTTCCAATTTGCCTCACTCAATTTCCAGTTTGCCTCGCTCAATTTGCTGTTTACCTCGTTGAATTTCCAGTGAATTTCCAACTTGCCTCGCTCAACTTCTAGTTTGCCTCACTCAATTTGCTGCTTGCCTAGCTGAATTTTCAGTTTGCCTCGCGCAATTTCCTCTTTGCCTCGCTCAATTTCCATTTTGCCTCGCTGAATTTCATGTTTGGCTCACTGAATTTTATATTTTCCTCGCTCAATTTCTAGTTTGCCTCGCTAAAATTTCAGCTCCGTGGATTTGAAGAAGTTATCCCATGGGGCGTGTTTGGTCCGTGAATTTAAATGGTATTAAATTGTATTAGATGGGATTAACACCATTATTGCGCAATGATTGCATGTCTAAAAATACAAATGGTATTGTAGCCATCCAATCCCATGTTGAGATAAAAATTTTGCTACTGGAAAATATCGGATTAAGTAAAATCATGTTTGGTGGACCATGGAATTGTAATCAATGGACTAAATTCACAATGGATGTCGTTCACTTGTACACATATATAACTAAAATGTCACATGTAAATGGTGCATATGGGTGAACGACATAGATAAACGCATGCATCAATGTGGGGCCCACATGTGTAATGGATTTTAAAATCCACGGAGATCCTGCATGGAACAAATGCAATTCCATGGGACTAAATGTAATTCCATCCCAACTAATCCCAACCTTTCCATCCTCTCCAATGATGGATGAAATTGCACTGGACCAAATACAATTCTATCCCACTTATCCTATCTAATACCCTGCGCCAATGCTCCTTGAGGAAGACGAGTTTAGGGAATGAGGGTTTTTGAGGGAATTGGCTTCGAAAGGAAGAATTTTGGTAAATAAATGGCCTAAAGATGAAGAGGTTACGGAAATAGGGTTTAGTGGGGAGGAATGAATGCAGGGAATGAGCTTAGAGAGAGGTTTTTTTGGTTTTGAGGGAGAGAGATTAGGAAAATTTTAAAATGGGAGTGTTTAGGTGCTAAAAAAAGATGTTAAAATGGATAAAAGGGGGCCCCACAGAACTTAGGCCTTGGTGGGGTTATGCTGAATTGGTGGTGGCCGCACCGCTGCCAAAGGCTACGCTATCTATGGCTACGGTTACAATTCGTAGCCATAGGTCTAGCCTGCTTGCTACAAGGGAATTTTCTTCTGAAAATAGTATGTCCGTACGTTATAGTTCAGTACGGGAAAGTAAAGCTTGGGAGCATTTCGAAAAGCCGTTGGTAGAAAGTGGCATTTACAGTCGTCAATTTCTCTCATCCAAATGCCGAATTTTTCATACTCTGGATATACATGGTGATTGATACTCAGGCACTTAGTAATCGTACACTATGACATACTAGCTGAAGCTAAGCTGATAAAATTGAGGGACACAGTGCTTCTAAATCACAAACCCAAAATGTGATTTGTTGAACAAACCTAACTTCTAATCAGAGACATATTTTCTGTTGAAAAAAGATCGTAAGAGATTTTATATTTTTAAACGTCCAATAAATGCCCCCTTTAATGACATCCATACAAATAAATAAGTATAATTTTTTGTGGTTAATGATACATCTAAAATAGGAAAATAGTCTATAGGGTTTGATTTAAATTACTTGTATGTCACGTATGCAACTTTAAATGCCAGAGTATCATTCATTATACTCTTCCAGAGTATTTAATTTAATTTTTTTCCTTTCAGAAAATTAGTACTGTGGACCCCACCTTTCAGCCAGACGGTTTTATGAAAGAAGACAAACCTTCTTTTGCAAGTTAGACCTCCACGTGCGGAGACCCATTTTTTGGACGAAAATACCCTTCCTTTTCACTGCGGCTCGCTAAAGCTCTCACTTCTCACTTCTGCTTTCACTGCCATTGCTTTCATCTTCCTTTCCGCTTCACAGCCGTTGCTTCACCTCCTTTCCTCACTCCGTTTCCACGAGAAAGACCAGCGCAGCTCATTTGTGGACTCCCTTTATCAGCATTCTGTCTTCTTCTGAAAATGGTCGGTCCAGGGAAGAAGAAATCACGCACCACAGGTATATCTGACACTCAGTTGGGGGCCCACACCAGCCCTGTGGCTGGTGGTCGGTGCTCTGTGGGCCCCACCAATCACAATGTGTTTCATCGTTTCCGTTCATCCATTTTTACAGATCATTTTAGAGGTTTATCCTAAAAATAAGAGGGATCTAAATCTTAGATGTACCACACTACAAGAAAACAGTAGTGATTGGATATCCATCATTTAAATCCTCCTGAGGTCCACTGTAGTTTATTTGAAATCTAATCTGTTTATTAGGTCATAAAGACCCAGATGAAGGCTAAAAGCAAAGATCATCTTGATCCAATACTTTTTATGGCCCCAAAAAGTTTTTAATGGTCGATGTTCATTAACACTGTTTCCTGTAATGTGGTCCAATTGAGATCAGGATATACCTCATTTTTTGTATAATACCATAAAATGATCTATAAAAATAGATGGACGGCATGGATGAAACACATACATCATGATGGGGCCACGGAGCACCGAAACATAGCCATTGGCTGGTGGTGGTAGGGGGGAGTAGCCAATCTGTTTCCTGTAGTATATATACGTCGTCCATCTGTTTTCCTTCTAATTTAAGGTTGTTGAGCCTCAAATTGAAGCATACCAAAATATCAAGTGGATCATACCATGGAAACAGTGGGCATAATGATTTTCGAGTTTGCCCTGCTGATTTCATGTTGCCCCATTGATCTCATGTTTGCCCCGCTAATATTTTACATATATAGTGAGGAACTCATTTACTTGCTAATGAAATAACATGTTCATGTCCACCAATTAATTGAATGAAAAAATCAAGTTGCCAAAATGAATGATATTGAGAAAGACTTGTGCTAGCATATGTTACTTAATAAACTAATAGGGAATGGTTACGAATTGGGATTTGTTGACACCCAGTACATGCCCCATCTTAAGCATTATTCGCCATCTCATTTGCCAATGATTGTGGCCCTTTTGGTTCGAAAGAAAATAGTTTATTTAGAATTTCCAACAACATTTATGAAATCCCCGATGTAAGTCGCAGTGAGCAGAGTGCAACATGGATATCTCGAAAATGTAGTTGTATCCTAATATATTTCCGAGATTTGCCCATTCTCTCGGTATTTTAGTGAGAAATAAAGCATGAAATTGTTAAGTAAGTAACAAATGCAAACATAAAATAGTAGGATCTGCAGTTAACAGAGTATATATAGCAAAAAATTTACAAACAGATTACGACACAAATTCTATAGCTTTTAGCATTCAGTAGGATCGCAGTTTCCTATAGAATAGTATACTCACCGGCATGAAGCCTTCCTTCCTTGAGACTTTTCAGTTCTTCTCTAATTAGCACGGACAAGCGAGCTTTCAAATACAGTTCATCAATAGGAATTCCACAAGAGATCATTCTCAACGCAAAAGAAAATCATCCATGTATGTAACAATGTAACACTAATTTAACACGATTTTCTAGCTTGCCCCGTGATATTTCAGCTTGACCGCCGACGTTTTCTAGTTTGTCCCGCTGATATTATTCACTTTGCCTCGCTGTTTTTCTAGTTTGCCCCGCTGATATTTCACTTTGTCTCATTGTTTTTCTAGTTTGTCCCGCTGATATTCACTTTGCCTCGCTGTTTTTGTAGTTTGCCCCGCTGATATTTCACTTTCCCTCACTGTGTTTTCTAGTTTGCCCCGCTGATATTTAGCTTGACCCGTTGTTTTCTAGTTTGCCCCGCTGATATTTCAGTTGCCTCGCCGTTTTTCTAGTTTGCCCCACTGTTTTTCGAGTTTGCCCCGCTGTCCATCCGTTTCCCAACTTATTGTAGTGGTTTAGCCCGAAATTGAAGGATATCAAAAGATCAATTGGATTATACCATGGGAAACAGCGGGGGCAAATGATTTTCACCGTTGAAACCATAGTGGGCCCAAGAAAATCATCCATGTCTGTAACAATGTAACAGACATAGATCCATGTATGAATGGGTACTGATGTTGGGTTGTGGGTGTGTTGTGGTGGGGTATGTGTGTGTGTGTGGGGTGGGGTGTGTGTGTGTGTGTGTGTGTGTGTGTATATATATATATATATATATATAATATATATATATATATAATATATTATATATATATAGGGAAAAGGTACTATACGCTCGACCGTATAGAACCATCCCATAAGGTCGAGCGCTGTCACCACCTTGGCCGTTGGATGGGAGAAATATCTTCCTACGGTGAGATATTTCTAACCGAGTATATACTCGGCCATATAAATAGGGATTTTACCCCATTCCAAGGATTGAGATCCCGCAGCCCTCTCTCCCTCTCTCCAGCCACGCCCGCCCCTCCCTCCTCTCTCTCTCTCCAGACACGCCCGCCCCCACCTCTCTCTCTCTCTCTCTCTCTCTCTAGAGTCTAGACACGCCCGCCCCCACTGATCTCATGCTGCCGTTCGGGCAGCTGAGGATTTTGGAAGCCGAGAGGTAGCGATCTTTCGACACGGCCACACAAGGGCTTCTCATTAAGGCACACTCTGTAGAAGATCATCTGTCACAATTCTACGGTAAATTCCTTTCTCTTGGAATTGATATTCACACCATGCTGATTCATTTGAGGACACTTTTTTTTTTTTTTTCTGATTGTTGGATTCATACAGGGCTCTCTTTCGGATTTTTCTTTCGCCATTTACCATGAGGAAATATACAGTGCTTGATATGGAAATCAGCGTTGGTGGGACCCACCTTTCAGTTATTTAAATTTCTGCACCTGGTTTCTATGAACGATAACATAATGCTAATCTGTCAAAGAATTCTGGACCTCCAATTTGTGGGCTTTATCCTGTTCCTATAGGGATAATTTGCTGACCAATAATAAGATGTGTAGGATTTCTGGTGGGGCGGATATTAGCAGCAGTTACCAACCATCGATGTTGTGCCCACAAAAATTGTAGTTTGTATGTGTGAAGTGGGCCTTACTACAAGGGGCTCTGCCCTGAACTGGAGCCTTAAAGCCTGTTCAGCCTGAGCTTTATATAGTTTCTGATCTCTTTGAGGCAATATAGATTGGCACACTGAATTTTTATTTATTTTTTTATTTTTTCTATATATCTGAAAATGTACAGGCAGGCCATGTTTTGTTACCAAGCACATTTGTACTGTGCCATCTGCAAAATCTCCCCCATTAGGAAATATTACTAACATGATTGGGCAGTTTTCTCCAGTAAATGTGAAATGTGGATGGATGGACAAATCATCTGTTTTACAGGTCACCAATCTGATTGCAATATCATCAGATGGAGGAGCGTCTTGGGCCATAGTCAATCCACAATGGGGCTGTAAGATGAACACACCGGGTCCCCAAAAGTTGGACCCCACTTCTGCACAGAAAAAAAGAGGCCGTTTTGTTTAGCGAAACATCATTAGAAAATTTTTTTTGGTGGTTTGTATGCAGGAATAAATTGTGAAATGTTTGCAAAAAAAATATCTATTATAGATCATGGAGTTGTTGAAGCCATCCATTCTCTTAAGTTTGACGACGTGGATTGATTTCATTGTCATGACAATAATGTGCATTTTTCATTTTTTTTTTTCCTAATGAATGCTAAGTTATTTACTTATGATTTTCTTCTTAAATGAATGTTATGTTCATTTCATGGCAATAATGTGCAAATTTTTTAAAGCTACTTATTACTAAATTCCGGATAATTTGTTGTGCATCCTTTGGTCTTGCTGATAATTTGTCCTACATGATGAGTTGAGTGGTCTAGTTTTGGACTGAAATCACACGGTAGGTCCTACATGATTCTCAGCTCTATCCCTACGCATGGTAGTTTGGTGTGGATTGCATGTGGAGATTGTGCTTCCGCCTCTAGCAAACCTCACTTAGTCTGGTTTTTCCCTTTTCAAAAAAATAAATTAGATAGCCTTAACTTTCTATCTTTAATAATATTCTTCCCAACTGCTAGGATTCTTTCCTCATAGAGAATGGTTGGATCATTAAATGGTGAGTTGCACCTGTATGTGAACTGAGTTATCAAATTCCTAGATGCATCATTGAAACTTCCTTGGTGATATCACCCTAAAAGGCCTGAGTTATCAGCCCAAAAGGCCTGTAGTACTACAACAATCTCATCAATGGACTTTTCCTCCATGTAATATAACAACAACTTGAAATTCTGTACACTATAAAGTTTTTGTTCTTTCTTACACTGTTGAAATTTGTGTAGATGGAGGTAGTTGAATCCTTTAATGATACAGATGGACCACAATGGAAGCATTCCCTTTTTGGAAATCCAAATGACTCAGAAAGTTTCAGGTTTGTATTTCTATGTTTCATTTCTATGGCGTATTACGGAAACTGAAACAAAGGCAGAAACATTAAAGGATAAATGACCAGAAAACAATGGGAAGGAAAACATTCCTGATAAATGTAATTACCTTCTGAAACTGGAGCAGAACATTCAGAAGAGCCAAAATTCATACTCTAAGCAATAAAACACAACCCTCAATCATTGCAACCCAATTCGTTTGGCCACTTTCATCCAAAGCATCAAAGCATACGATAGCAGGAGGCCATAAGTAGAGATTGTCACATGAATTATAGATGACGTCATCCAAAACGGGGTCCATGATCAATTGTCGGAAAAGGAGGGAAGCATTTGTTCCTTTCTTGTTCTATTTGGTATTTTAATAAGGTTTATTTGGTAGCTGTTGGGAGCCTAAACTATATGGGATGTACAGTTTTGAGATTATTATTTCCTCAAATTTTATTTGAAGAGTTCCCTCTCTCCCTCCCTCTATATCTATTTATCTATCTAGGGCATGTTTGGGTGCAACTATGAATGAGTTTTAGTGCATTTTTCTCCCATATCAGCACTTGTTGGAAGGATGCAAATGGCTGTTTTTAGGCATCAGATTTTGACCCACTCAGGTGTCCAAATATGCCTGAATTTTCAGGAGAGTTTTCCATGATGTGTAGTACACAATGGAGGAAGTATCTTTTGGAAATCCTTTAATGTTTCTGCCATTGTTTCTTCCTTTGTTTTATTTTAATCCAAGGAAGTGTTGCTTGCTGTCCTAATTGGACTGGCTTGTGTTGGCTTCGTGGTGTAATTTTGATTTTTGCAGCTGTGGTAATGGATTATGTGGCTCTGTTTTGTAGTTTGTATTTTGTGTTCACCGTAGCTATGGTTTTTTTTTTTTTCTTTTAAAGATATATGGCTTTGTATTGTTTAACCGTGTATAACCTTTCTAACTTGATAAGCTCATCTTCTTTGAAAATTTCAGGATTGCAATTTATTCATGCAAATACTGAGAATCTACTTAAAGAGGTAGATGGTCGCTGTCCTTTTGGTTTACCATTGTTTTCCCCAGCATGATCAAGCTTGCGTGAGCTGCAACTATAGATGTGTTATTGATGAAGATAATGGTTTTGTTTTGATGGCGGCATATGAAGGAGAGAGGGTGCATGAGTAGTGTGAAAATGAAGAATTCAAATCTTGATAATGTATTTCTTTATCAATCATCGGAGAGAACTTTAAATAGAAACAAATATTTTGTTGGTACTGTGCTTTTATGAATGGATTGAAATGAATGTTTGTATTTAAATGACTGAATGAATAGTCTTACTCTGGACTAAAACTGTACTACTTCCTCTTAGCTACGGATTTTATCCGTAGCCATTGACCTTTTTTTTAAAAAAAAAAAGGGGGCAGTGGTGGGTGTAGTTGTGGTTTCCAAGTGGTGTAACTCAAACTGGACCGTCGAAGTAATGAGGAAACATTGTGGATGGAGCAATGCCCAAACACACTGATGGAATGATCCTAACCATCAAATCATGGATATCAAATGGACAGTTAAAATAAAATTGCTAGCGGTTGAAATTCAACCACCAGGATCAAATACTTAGGATGGTATGGTCAGGTAGATTTTCAAGCTCCAACAACGATGGTGACTGGTTTCTGGACACCTCAGATTTCTGAACAGAAGTGCCACCTATATGGTAGATGTGTCACCAAAAATGACACAAACTATCACCATATTGTAGCCCATCAAATTGAGGTGCTTGCTTTCACAGAATGGTTCAAAATAAAGTTCCACTGCCTGTTATGGTGGACATGATAATGGTATATTCAATCTGTGTCTTTCTGTCTTGACAAAATGCCTGAGTAATCACTGGTATTTCATTAAATTGGAGGATGATTTTAAATACAATGGCATTACATGGAATATAAAATACTTTCTAAGAAATGGCCATTATTTATTTAAAAAAACGGCTGCTATTTCATTGGGAATGCAGAGCATTCTAAGTCATTGGGAATGCAGGATCAATTGAACTTTTGCTCGTAACTCCTCCGGAAGAGCATCTAGGAATGCAGGATCAATTGAACCTGAGGCTGTGGCACCATTGATTTGTTGCTCCTCGGTTGGACCACTCTGATCCCCTCCTCGACCAGGATGTGGCAATACTTCATTAACACTTTGAAGAGATGCAAATCCTATTGATGGACAATCGTAACCATCCAACTGGATTCCTCAAAATAGTAATAATTTTGTCAATACTTGGATTAGTATGTGAAACCTAGAGCTAATATCCTTCAAAACAGAACACAACCAGCAGTGACTAAGATGCAATTGCAAGAAGTATGAGTTGAAGCAAGGAAGATACAGAAGTGTATTGGAATTACATCATTATTTAGGGTTCAACCAGCAATGATTTTGTAGTAGGCGATGAAAATACACCAATCACCATGAAAGTGGGACAGGCAAAATTTTCATTGAAAAATCAAGGCAGAGCAAACAGATGTGAGATTGAGTTGTTTTGAATCGTCCACCACTACCTATGTATTGTTATTATTAGGAGTTGGTCGCTGGCAGCCATAGTAACAAGAACATACTCCAATACAACCGATGGATTGCATGAGTCTACAACAAATACATCATTCTAGCACATGCAGATCCAATATAACCTACTTCAATCACTCCAACTATCTGCCCCTTGAGTAAATTACCATCAAACCTAAGATCAATGTATAGCATCTGTTCTTATCAGTTGCATGGGTGGTGGAAGGAGAAACCTACAGTAGAAAGAAACTAAGACTTGACATTTGATATCTGCTATGCTAATAC
>JAJHSJ010002855.1:0-19767 GCA_021015155.1 Magnolia officinalis | reverse complement strand
TGAAACTCTTTGGGCCCCACAGAAGTTTGGAATCCATCTGATATTTGTTTTTTTTTCCTTCATCCAGGTATTTGTGACCTTATCAACAGGTTGGATGGAAAGTAAACATTACAGTGGGCCCCACATGGGACCCACACTGATGTATGTGCTTTACATCCACCGTCCAGGCTGACGGTGGAACTCACCATAATGTTGTTTTATTCATGCCGTCCAGCAGCTGCTGGACGGCCAGTTGGCCCCCCACCGTGACGTGTGTTGGTCCACACCGTCCAGGAGGCTGGATGGTGCCCCCCCCCCCTTGATGTATGTGTTTCATCCATGCCGTCCATACTATTTGGGGCCCACACCCTCTGGTTGGGCTGGATTTACAACCACATCTCTGTGGGCCCTCAAAAAGGATTTTGAATGTTTTAAATGGTGCAAGGCACCCATCGACTGTGTATCATGGGTGGCCCATACAAGTCACGGATTGACTTAATTTTTGAGCCGGCCCTTGAGGGAATGGTGCATCTGACTGACGGTTAGAGTGTTCGACAAACATCAACGGTGGAGGCCCACACAGCTCAACCTCATGAGCTTCTCCTTTGCTGGAGCTCATTGTACCTTTTTCATATAATATATATATATATATATATATATATTATATATATATATATATTATATATATATGTATAGTATTATATGTATATGTATCTATATGTATATGTATATATATGTATATGTATATGGATATATTATTATCTTATATCATCATGTATATTTTATATATATATATCATTTATATATAGATTATGATGGGCTTTAGGAGTTTTTTTTTTTATAGTGGTTGGCCCATGTAAGGCCCATGTGATTAGGCCCATCTGGATGTATTTGTGGCCCGTTGTTGAGGCCCACCTTGATGTATACATGGCCCATGGGATATGGCCCATTGCAATGTACCTAAGGCCCATTATGTGGCCCACTTGATTTATATAAGGCCCATATGATGCGGCCACTTGATGTATCCAAGGCCCATAGGTCGAGGACCAACGGGAGGTCCTTAGGGTCCATTGCAATGTATGATTCCCCATGGTTTGTGTAATGATGTCTTATAGCGGGCTATGCCTTGGGAGCAATATTGGTTTGACGTCCACATTGTAGAATAATGTTGGTTTAATGTCCGCATTATAACTCTCCCTAGGGCCCATTAGTAGGCCCACATTTGTTGATAGTTCACCACTTTATAACATGCTTAGTATAGCTCCATGATTCATACCCATAACATCATATGTATGCTGATATGAGAGTAGTGACTGAGCATAGCATACGCCATTGGGCAGACCACTTAGGGGACTCCTTATGAGGCGGAGTGCCCCACATTATCGCATTGTACGCGCATGGATTGCTGCATGATTTTACGGTGTGATTCATGCATCTCGCATATGTGTGACTTGATCACTGCACGCCCTAGCGACATCAGGGCCGTGGCTCCACAGGCACATCGTGGATGGCCGTATCGGATATCGAAAATACTTTGTTCTAGCACTGTGGGCACTTAGGATGTCCTTGGGTGAAAGTCCCAGAACCTTTTTGGTACCAGGAGGTGCTCCAACGTCTAGACCGAGTGGATACACGAGCGCCCGAGTGCCGAATACCAGTAGGCCGCATCTCCCACTGTGTCGTGGTCGGTTGGAAGGGGGGTGTGGCCTTATCCGCCTGAGTGAGGGGGCTATAAGCTAGGCTGAGTTTGACCAGCTCGCAAATGTGTCCGCTATATCGACGAGCCGGGTAGGTATTGGCAGACTACTGGTCAGGCGGATAGTGTGGTCTCTTCCACTTGCTTGACTGTGCAGCTAGGGAGGAGGCAGTCAATGTGAGATGTATTAGACCCCGGTGATATCCAGAGAGGAACTGTACTGATATGTATGTCTAAATGACGAGAAATGACATGCTTGTATTGCATCTCACATATGGCATTCGGCTACGTAGGCCTTGCATTGCGTCGGTATGGCCGATAACATTCATGTTTCGCATCGCATGGCCTTGGTATGGCCGGATGATATCATTCGTGCCTTACATTACATAGCTTGTGCATATTCATGGACTTACCGCATATTTTCGCATTACTCTGATATTGTACACTTGGCGTTTGCCTTGTACACACACTTACACCACCCTCTAAGCTTTTGTAAGCTTATGCACGACCGTTGCGTGCAGGTAGCGTTGGACAGCAGCTGCGCTGAGGCAGGAGCGCGTATCAGATCTTTTTGGAGCTTTTTGATCACCTTGTATTTCCCTTTCTGCATTGTACTTAAAAGTTTTTAATATAGTGGATATGTGGTGATGTTATTTTTGTGACTTGGTTATGCTTTTGGTTATGCTCCATTACATTATAAAAAAAAAAATTCATACTGAAAATCCTCCTTGTAGGATCCCAGGATCGGAATCTGGTGTATGGGCGCTGGAAGCCGAGAATGGGATACTACGGAGGTTGTCGGCGCCGAATTCGGCGATCGGGAATTTTGTGAGCCCGGTTTCTGAGTTTGGGACGTGACAGAAGTGGTATCAGAGCATAACTTGGGAATACCTGAGATCACAAACACATATCTGTTATGAACTTAGAATCAATAGGTTTCGAGTACTGATAACTTAGCAATTTTTTGACATTAACCCCTTGACGTTTATGCCTTCGAGAATTCAAGGCTGATAGGCCCTTGTTGCTTCCTGTAGGACGTAATGATAGAATACCGACCCGAGCAAATCCCGCTCCACCACCTGCTACTCCTGCTCTACCACCTGTGACTCCCGCTTCATCACCGGATATTCCTGATTTTCAGCCTGGTAGATGTCACTCCTTTACCCGAGACCGGGCGGATCCGACCGTACCTGTGAGTGCCACCCAGTTGCAGCAGATGCTTCAGGCGATGACTGCCATTCTTCAGGGGCAGAGTAGGCGTCCCACTGTTACACCAGCCGAGGCCGAGCAGGAGCGAGCGAGCGCCCTTCTCAAGGACTTCCGACGGCACGATCCTCCACGTTTCAGGGCAGCCAGACCCCACTGCAGCCGAGATATGGTGCTCCGAGGTGGAGAAAATATTCGACACCATGAGATGTACTACCCAGCAAGCGTGTCCCATTAGCCGTATTTCTTCTACAGGGTGAGGCTCAGTATTGGTGGGCATCTGTAGCCCGGCGGTAGCGGTCGATTTCGAGTGGACCTGGGAGGACTTTGTTGACCGGTTTGACCGAAAGTTCTTTCCCGAGCATGTGCGAAGCAGCGCGCACTAGAGTTTGAGACTCTGGTCCAGGGGGACATGACCGTGTCCCAGTACGAGGCACGTTCGTCGCACTATCGAGATTTGCGACGTATCTTGTAGATGATGAGGGGCGGAAGGCCCTCCGTTTTGAGAACGGCTTACGTCCTGCCCTCAGGAGTCATGTGATCGGACACATGCTTCCGACATTTGAGGAGATAGTGGAGAGAGCCATGATATATGAGACAGATTGGGCTAGTGTGTAGAGAGCCGTGATCAGAGGGAGAGATCAGAAGAGGAAGGCGCCCTCTGGTAGTTCGCAGCCGCAGCGGCATCGTTCACAGCAGCGACGTACGGCTCGCTCAGCATTCCGAGCACCAACAGTACCCCCAGCACCACCTTCAGGACCATTCACCGGTACATGCTTTGGGTGCGGTAGGACTGGACATTGTGTGCACGAATGTCCCCATCCGCAGCGACAGCAGCTGAGGACACCGCATCAGCCTCCACGACAGCCGCCACATCAGCAGCAGCGACCGCAACATCAGCCTCCTGTACCTCCTCGCAGCAGCAGGACAGCAGGTTAGCCCCCACAGCGGCTACCAGCAGCAGCAGAGACCTCAGAGGGGACCTGCACCTCCCCAGCAGGCCCAGGGCAGGTTCTATGCTGCACAGGAGGACCCACAGTCATCAGGAGGGGTCGTCGAGGTACAATCCTTGTTTCTGCATGCATTGCACGTGTATTGTTTGATTCTGGTGCATCGCATTCTTTGTGGCCGATGATTTCTACCGATCGACCGGTTTTGCCGATGGAGTCTGCCCGTGAGGTTTGTCAGTATCGACGCTCTAGGGAAGACTGCATGTGTTGGGCTAATTTTGTGCATCTTGTCCCATTTGGTTGGGGATATCTTTTTGCCTGTGACCTGTTCGTATTACCGATGTCCGATTTTGATGTCATTCCTGGGCTGGATTGGCTCGCCGAGTACCACGCCAATTGGACTGCTCCGCGAGGATAGTCACGTTCTGTATTACCCGGCGTGCCAGAGTTCCAGTTTGTTGCCGAGCCCAGAGGAGTGCATTCTTGCCTGTTATCGATGCCATTGAGGAGCCATGTATGTAACACCCTGAAATTCGGGGGTCGAGTATGAACTCAACTCCCGAGTTCCAACGCATCACTTATGCAACATACACAATGCTGGTTAAATGTTGTCTGAGTTAGCGCAATAAACATGAATGAGATTATACCAAAACAGTAATTCATACTCCAGTTCAATTGTATAAAGGCAAGCGGAAGACTGAAATTTTATATTCAAAGTAGGTAAAGTAAAGTAACAAAATTTTTGAACTCCAGAGTATGAGTACTAACTGAGTACCAATATACATGTATCGTTTCTAAGTCAAAAATCAAAATACAATCCTCAAGAGAGGCCCTGAAAATCCCGCGATGCAGCCGGCCTAAGCAAAGCCGTCAGAATACTGCATAAAGGAGAACTCCTCCTGA
This sequence comes from Magnolia officinalis, assembly GCA_021015155.1. Taxonomy (NCBI): domain Eukaryota; kingdom Viridiplantae; phylum Streptophyta; class Magnoliopsida; order Magnoliales; family Magnoliaceae; genus Magnolia; species Magnolia officinalis. The sequence continues at coordinate 15,033 of JAJHSJ010002855.1, read as the reverse complement.
TCCGCATCAAAGTCGGGCTCCGGCTCCTGAACCAAGGCGCCATCTACACCTGCGACAGAGTCTGGTGGGTGTTGCAAACACCGTCCCGTAACGTGGGAGTGAGTAGCTACTCAGTGGAACAATAAAGCATAAGTTAACATGTTATCAAATCAATCAAGCAGTAATGATAAAGCAGTACAAATCAAACATTTCTAACTACTCTTGTTAAGTGCAAAAATGATATGACATGATGCTGTATGCCCTTGCCAAACCACCCTCAAGCGACATCATCTTACGTTCGCGAATGCTAACTCCCTCAGTGCGCCACATCTACAAAGCACATGCGGTGCGATGATGCTCATGATTACCAAGTTTTTATTAGTCCATTTCAACCAGCAGGATTGGGAAACTAAGGTACCTCCCTTGTATCATTCCCAACATGATCCATTCTAGGGTCGTCAATCCTAGTTATTCTCATACGATATTATAGTTTGAGAAGCGTAGTGAAGGCATCGCAAAGGGCTCGTCACCCGTCAGCGCGGATACAGATCTCACCGTATGCGGCTCAATGCTGGCCGTCAGCTCGAGTACAGGTCTCACCGTACTCGGCTCAATCACTAGCCGTCAGCTCGAGTACAAGTCTCACCGTACTCGGCTCAACTCATACTCTAGTTGCTGTGAAAGACTCATCGCCAATCACAGACACTTGGAGTACACTCGATGATACTACGGAGGACTCGTCGCCCGTCAGCACGAGCACAGATCTCACCGTGCTCGGCTCTCGCCGAAGTATCGACAACTCGAATACAGTGTCCCATACCACCGTATTCGGCTCACGAGTTTGGTTGCGCAATGGTCACTACGGGGAGGCACATGGCCCCAGCGTAGGCCGACAGCTCGACCACGGTGTCCCATACCACCATGCCGGCTCATGCGACTTAGACGGATCAGGTACCATGGTAAACGGGATCGCCACTGGTAAGTTTGGTACCCTAGGTTCAATCAGTAGCGACCAAACATGGTGAACACACGAATACATTTCGGTTTACTTGACGAGCCTGACTAGCTCGAGCGCACCACAAGTTGAGCGATATGGAGCGCAAAAGCACTCCGTGTGGCCAACCACTATCGCCAACCGAAGTACGGCTCGGGTTCGCCAGACACGTCCTTTGTGGCGATATGAATCTCAGCCACAACCGCAAGTCTGGTACCGAATGTTTGGACTATAGACATAGTCCCAAACTCAAACAGTTCTCATCAATAACATGTGGAGTAAAGCATGATAAACAAGCAGTACAAGCATGTTAGCAGGCATGTTATAAAGCATGAAGTAAAACATGAAGCAAGCATGTTGTAAAGCATGTTGTGAAGCATGTAGTAAAGCACTATACACATAGGGATACATTTACATACACGCCACAAGTGAGTGGTTATAGTGAACCACCGCATGGAGGGGATCCTACATGTCTCTAAGGGAGTCGGAAATTCCATATCAGCACCTCTATAAGGCACTAATACACAAGCATTTACACACACAAGCCATTACACAAACACTTAGAGTACGCCATTCCAACATACATGACGTATGTTAGCAAATCGCGTATTAGGGCTATTCTTTCGCCAAGCGGTTATTTTATCTGCGTATACCGCATTCATACAACAAATAATCATGACAATTATATTTCCAAAATTTGCACATGCGCGGTATTTCTAGAATACACAATTTCAACATACTAGGCATTTACACACGAACATGTATTTCGGCGATTCCTTTCGCCAAACTAGTATTTTATCTATATATTATATAATCATACATTAAATAAACATGTCAACCATTTTCCCAAAAAAAATACGTATACGGTATTCCTACGTATATCTAGAGTATGTGAAATTCCATATTCTACAACGTTAATCGAAACAGGAAACGGAAAGCACTTTGTACATGTGCATTTACACGCAGATCATGAATCTATCATTATCTGACATTGAAAGCGTTGAAAAACGTAACTTATACACTTAAAGTCCTCACCTTGGCCCTTGAATTCCAACAAATCAGCAAGGGTAGTAGAGCTTCCGTATACGGGAGTTTCCTAGCCTAAAGAGCGAATCGATTAGCTTTTTCATAACCTACAACGATCCTACCTTAAATCAGACCTAGGGTTAGGGTTTCTTACCTTCAAATGGGATGGATACCGCCGGCAAAACACCTGGAATGAGGCGGTGTAGGCCGTGCAACAACCAAGCACAGTAGGAGGAAGATCGCCTACAAAACTCTAGCTCTTCTCTCTCTTTTCTCTCTCTTTCTCTAGGGTTTTTCTCCCAAATTCGTATGGCTGTGAGAGGGGCTGTTCTAAGCCCCTTTTATAGCCAAAAACATCTCTAAATAGACTTAGGTTCAAGGGTGACTGCATATATAGGCATTTCGCCACTTTCCAGCTCAAAAGGGAGGTTCTGGTGGCCCTCCTTGAGCCAAACGTCAGACTTAAGCTCACCATCTATGGATCTACGTGGGATTACGTTTTCAACTCGATCGGATTCCCAGATCGCACGTGGCGGACCACTTTCAGTTCAACGGTCAGTGGGCCACGATCAGAAATTCCAAGTACATGTAAATGTTCCTGAAATTTTTCTTAATCCGAGGGTGTAATTTGGTCTGATTCTGACGGTCAGGTTTCTTAATACTGACGCGCAACCGAATGATGCCAGATCACTATTCCTGATATTTTTATTAGGATGGGAATAGTGTTTTTCACACTCCCTCGCTCCGGATCGAAACAAATGGCCGTGGTGAGACATCGGTCGGAGCTGATTTTTGAGATGAGTGTCAAGCCCAGTGGGGCGGTCTAGTTCCTTAGCTTCGTGTTAATCGGACTCCCGATGTGCGATCTAGACCTAATACGAAGTTTCGTTTCATTCCCGAGAGCAGACGAGTAATGAGTTTGGCTCTAGACTTTAGGGTAACCTAGAGTCACTAATTCTGCAAGTTTTGGGTCTTGCAGATCGTATTTAAAGCGATCCCAACGGATTTCATGCTAACCGAGTTTAGTACTTAGTTAACTTTGTTAAATTTCTAAAGGATTTAATCCTACGTGATTTCTGGTCGAGGTGGTACTCGACCCAATGTACGAAAATTTACAGGTCGTTACTGAACAGGCCAAGCTATATGTCCTAGAGGGGGGGTGAATAGGACTATGCCAAGTTTAAAATAAAATTAGCGGAAATATATTAAACCAAAGCCTTACAATCTGAATCAATTCACAAAGCTAATTTAAATCACCTTGATAAATAGGTATTGAGAGATTGATACAATTCAGTTCTAAGGACAACCTTACACCATAATAAAAGGGCTTATGGTAGGACAACTTATTTCTAGAACCTCTTTTGGATCAAGGACTCAATTTTAATATAAGTAAATGAAAAGCAAGGAATGAATTAAATAAGCAGAAGTAAGATCTAAATTATTACAACAATCCCCACACTTGCTTGAAATGTAAATAGTTACAACATTCACATCCACTTGTACATTTCACACAATCAAATGATAAAAGATATGAAAATTAAGCAAGCATTCAATCCACAAGACAAAGAGTTATAGTGGTTCGCCTGTGTGTACACCAACTGTTTTCCAACAGCCACACAAAAAGCTACTCCACTCCTAATATCCTCACACAGGGGATATTAGCGTTCACTATCAAATAGGTTTTCACAGGTTCACCAAAAACCTTTACAATTGTGTCTTTTTTACTTGGGCTTACACAATTCAAAAACTCCTCTTTTCTGAGTTTTCTGGTTTTCCTCAGACAACCAACACAATGAGATTTTTCTGGTTCAACCTCATACAAAACCAGTACAATGAGATTTTTTTGGCTTAACCTCAAACAAAACCAAAAGTAATGAAATTTTACAAAATTGTAAAATACCTGGATTTCTCCTTTTCGTAGCAGCCCGGTAGAACCAATCGGAGTAGATGATTGAATGTCAAAGTTCAATTTCCAATACTCACATTCATAAGGTTCTAAATTCTAATTGATTTTAGATTTAACTCGTTGGGCGTAGCTATATTTGATTTTGATTCCAAGAAGAAGGAATAAACTAATTCCTCTTTTCAAATAAAGATTGGAATACAGAAACAAAATCAAATTAAATAAGCTAGCAAAAGGAATATTAAATAAGCACAATGTAGCTTAAAATAAACAACAAACTTATCTCAGAGTGATCACTTGAAAATTCTTGAATTGAATCGAGTTGAAGTGTAAAACTCTGAATTTCGTGTTCAATTTATAGAAGTAAAAATCACTCCTACGACTGGTCTTAGAAACCTTCGATTGGTCGTAGCTCTAACAGATTTTTGAAAAATTAAGCGCGATCTTTGAAAGTCGTTCCACTACTGGTCGTGAGTATCCTACGACTGGTCGTGGGTCACCTACGACTGGTCGTAGGACCAGAGATTACGTTGCTGGACTTTGAGTCGTAGCTCCACGACTGGTCGTGGATGAGTCGAAGCCACACCTACGACCGGTCGAAGGACCTCCAAGACTGGTCGTGGGCGTACCAAAAATTTCGAAAAATCTTCAACTACTTAGGACTGGTCGTGGAATTCTTGGACTAGTCGAACCAATGCTAGGACTTCGAACAAGAGCTAGGACTGGTCGTAGAATAGACCAACCTTATGTAAAATAAACATTTGATTTATGTATCCAAAGTGACCTAATTAAAGGGTCAACCTAAGGTCATTCAAACCTGAACCATGTCGTATGGACATTGAACTTCAACCATTCAACGAATGTAGATATTTTGAACCATAACAGGCTTGAGATCTTGAACCATATCATGCTTGAGATCTTGAACTTGTTGTAGCTTTAAACTTGAGATCTTCATCGACATAAAACTACTTCATGCGTTGTTTCTTCAGACTTGAATTTCACATTGTAGCTTCTTGAGACTTCAACATGTAGCTTCTTGAAACTTCAACATGTAGCTTCTTGAAGAGTGTATGCAGTGTCTTGAATTCATATAAATGATCATACAGTACAGGACACAGATAGATGTTTGACACATCAAAATTTGAAACCAAAGGAGCATGAGACCATAACACTTACAATCTCCCCTTTGTCAAATTTGTGACAAAACACCCAATTATAATACTTCAAATTGAAACGAAGTACTCACAACAAGTTCAACAATAGAGAAGCATACACAGATATATATGATAAGTAATAACTAGCATCATTCTCCCATAACTACCCCTTGAGAAGCTTAACTCCCCCTGAGTAATAGGTAATAGGAGCACATCTCCCATAACTTCTCCCCCTTTTTGTCACAAAATGACAAAGGAAGAAGGGCAGCAATGATAATGAATATAGCAGTTAGAATATATATTCAAGAGAGCTTTAGTGCATAATTCAAAAAGTCAGTGAGCATGTAAAGTTCAGACTTTTTAAAAAAATATTACAGACCCATCAAAAATTCAGTCAGAACCAGAGGATGGAGCAGGATTAGAAGGATCAATTTTGTGTAAACCCTTAGCAATCCGCCTCATATATTTGCGTAGATAAGAGAATTGCGTGTCTTGGGTAACACGAATTTGAGCCACTTGCTCTTGAAGGGAATTCAATCTCTCATCAAAATCAGAGGGCTGAAAATCAGGATCATCAGCCGAGTCTGACTCAAGTTCTTCAAATAAGTCATCCATATTCACGTCTTCAGTAGGATCACCAGCTTGACCTGCATCTCCTGCTTCAGCACCACCGCCACCAGCATCCACTTGGCCATCAGCCAATTCTAAAGTCATCTTGTTAATATTGGAATTATTAAAAGGGAGATGATGGATGGGTTTTTCTCTAGTAGGCATAGCCACGAGCATATGATTAGCCAGCATAGTCAATAAATAACCAAAGGGTATATCACTATGTCCAGGATGGTGACGAGACAGAATAATGGAATGACAAATTAAAGAAGGTAAACATATTTTTGCACCAGAGATGACAGAATGCAAAACACGAACCATAAAAGCAGTGAGTTCGATTTTATTACCAGCACGTGGATAAGATATAGAGAGAGAAAATCCTATGAAGTACCCTGTGTCTAGGTAACAAAAACCTTGAGGGAAGTGCATGACCTTTATGAGTCCAGTGAACATCCAAATTACATAAATCTCTAGTAAGCATTCTTCGTTCAGATTCTGAGAGACTGTCATGTAAAATATTAATTGGAATGCTCTCATCATTGACAGGTATTTCCATAATGTCAGCAATCAAATGTCTATCCACTAAAAACAATCCTTCTTGAGTATCAACTTTAAAAGTTAAATTCTCAAGAGAAAAATCACAGATACATGCAAACATGGATTGGGCAATGGACTGGTATGCAGCTCCACCCAATGCAAGATGTTATCCCATCCCACAGATTCCAACAGAGGAGGGATACTAAATGAAGCAATGTGTTAACATTCACAGGACGCTCAACAATAACATTGCGCATACGCAAATCCCGAACATTAGAAGGATCATTTCGGGAGACCGAAGATGACGTTGTGCAATAGAAGCTGATCTAGATGAAGAGGGACCTCGAGTAGTTTTCTTTTTACCTCTAGCATCCATTTTCAAATGAGGATTTCAAGGAAACAACAAAATGCAAGATAGAAGAGATGAGGTTTTGATAGAATAGATTTTTCAAGATAAAACCCCAATCTTGCAATGAACGACCAAATAAATTCTATAAGAATGTGATTTGGAACACTAATATCAAGAATCTACAATAAAAATGCAAAGGAACCACTAACCTTGAAGTACTAAGATGGTGGGTTCGACCGGTCGTAGCTAGAACCGTTGAAGGGTAAAAAGAAATGAGGAAGAAGAGTCAAAATCCCCAAATTAAAGTGAAATCCCGGGGTTGTTTGTGGTTTTCCCGATGTGTTCCAGAGATTCCGGGGTTACCAGCTCGTCGGTACACTGAGTTCCAGATTGACCTCGTGCCCGGTACCGCGCCTATTTCGAAGGCCCCGTATCGTATGGCACCGTTGGAGTTACGGGAACTGCAAAAGCAGTTGGACGAGCTACGTGAGTTAGGCTTTATCCGACCGAGCAGTTCGCCGGGGAGCGCCGGTACTCTTCGTGAAGAAGAAGGATGGTTCGTTGAGGCTTTGCGTAGATTACCGCGAGGTGAACAAGGTCACGATCAAGAACAAATACCTGCTTCCGCGGATCGATGACTTGTTTGATCAGCTGCAGGAGGCGTAGTTTTTTTCGAAGATTGACTTGCGGTCTGGTTATCATCAGGTTCGGGTTCGAGATGAGGATATCCCGAAGACAGCTTTCAGGACGCGCCACGGTCATTTTGAGTTTCAGGTCATGTCCTTCGGACTGACCAATGCGCCTGCAGTATTCATGCAGTTGATGAACGAGGTCTTCCTTCCGTATCTCGATCAGTTTGTTGATGTGTTCATTGACGACATTCTGATATATTCGAGGACCCGTGAGGAGCATGAGCGGCATCTAGAGATTACATTGCAGACCCTCCGTGCACACCAGCTTTATGAGAAGCTGGAGAAGTGCGAGTTCTGGCAGGAGGAGGTGAAGTTTCTCGGTCATGTGGTGACGAGGCAGGGTGTCGCAGTGGACCCCTCGAAGATTGATGCCGTGCGTCAGTGGGGCCAGCCCACGAACGCATCCGAGATCCGCAGTTTTCTTGGTTTGACGGGCTACTACCAACGTTTCATTGAGGGATTCTCTCGTATTGCAGCCCCGTTGACCAAGTTGACCCGGAAAGGTGTCGAGTTTGTATGGAGTGACACTTGTGAGCATGCATTTATGGAGTTGAAGGACCGCCTCACGTCCGCTCCTGTCCTCACTCTTCCCTCTGGGAGTGATGGATTTGTTGTATTTACCGATGCCTCACGAGTTGGTTTGGGTGCTGTCCTGATGCAGCACGGGAAGCCGGTAGCTTATGCGTCTCGTCAGCTCAAGGTCCATGAGCTGAACTACCCCACGCATGATTTGGAGTTGGCGGCAGTGGTCTTCGCACTGAAGGTGTGGAGGCACTATCTTTATGGGGTGAGGTTCGAGCTCTTCTCCGACCACAAGAGCTTGAAGTATCTGTTCTCTCAGTCTGAGTTGAACATGAGGTAGAGGCGTTGGATGGAGCTCCTGAAGGACTATGATTTTGACCTCCAGTACCACCCGGGCAAGGCGAACGTGGTGGCGGATGCCCTCAGCCGTCAGCCACGAGGCCTGGTGGCGCACTTGATGATTCAGGAGTGGAGGATGCTCGAGGATGTAGCAGGTATGACTTCAAGTTTGGTCTGCAGTCTTCTATCGTTCAGTTATCGAGCCTTTTGATTCAACCCTCTCTTGTTGCAAGGGTGATCGAGGCTCAGCAGGCAGACGAGTCGTTACAGGATTACCTAGAGAGTAGAGGCAGCATCTGAGAGTCAGTCTGACTGGCAGGAGGTTGGTTCTGATGGTGGACTTCGCTTAAAGGCCGATTATGTGTCCCGGATATTCCTGAGTTACGCCGCGATCTTATGACCGAGGCACATCGATCGCGTTTCTCTATCCACCCTGGCTCGACGAAGATGTATCGCGATATGAGGCGTCAGTATTATTGGTCGGGGATGAAGCGCCAGATAACTAGCTTTGTGGCCGAGTGTGACACGTGCCAGCGTGTCAAGGCTGATCACCAGAGACCCTCTGGTCTATTACAGCCGTTGAGCGTCCCGATGTGGAAGTGGGAGCACATATCTACTGATTTTGTCATGGGTTTGCCGAGGACTCAGCGCGGTCATGACGCCATCTGGGTTGTTGTGGACCGTCTGACAAAGTCGGCACATTTTCTTGCTATTCGTGAGAGTTGGCATACGGACCGGCTTGCCAAGATCTTTATTGATGAGATCGTGAGGTTGCACGGTGTTCCTGTTTCGATCGTTTCAGACCGAGACTCGAGGTTCACATCTCAGTTCTGGAGGAGCTTCCAGAGAGCGATGGGCACTGATTTGCAGCTCAACACCGCATATCATCTGCAGACCGATGGGCAGACCGAAAGGGTCAACCAGATCCTTGAGGATATGCTTCGGGCTTGCGCGATTGACTTCTCGGGTAGTTGGGACGAGCACCTGCGATTGGCTGAGTTCGCGTACAACAACAGCTATCAGGCGACCATTGGCATGGCTCCTTTTGAGGCATTATATGGCAGACCGTGCAGATCTCCGACTTGTTGGACCGAGGTTGGAGAGCGCCGTCTCCTAGGTCCTGAGCTTGTGTCGCAGACATCAGAGGCTATCGATATCATCAGGCAGAGGATGATGCGCACAGCTCAGAGCCGGTAGAAGAGTTTTGCTGACCGTCGGCGTCGTCCGTTGGAGTTTGTCGTTGGGGACCATGTGTATCTCAAGGTCTCACCCATGAAGGGTGTGATTCGTTTTGGAACGAAGGGAAGCTTGCCCCGAGATTTATAGGACCTTTCGAGATCACCGGGCGTGTTGGTGCCGTGGCCTATCGGCTTGCCTTGCCATCTCAGTTGTCTGGCGTCCACAACGTTTTCCACGTCTCTATGTTGAGAAAGTGTGGGTCAGACATCGTTCCTGTTATTGATTGACAGCCGTTGGAGGTTCGTGAGGACGCTTCTTACATTGAGCAGCAGTTCGTATCCTCGATCGGAAGGAGCAGGTCCTGCGGACCAAGGTCATCCCCTTAGTGAAGGTGCAGTGGGCCATCATAGTGTAGATGAGGCGTCTTGGGAGAGCGAGGCGGAGATTCGCGAGCGTTATCCTCATCTTTTCGATGTTTGATTGTATGTTGTACTGTGTGTGATTATATATGATGTTATGTTTTCTATTCCCTTGAGGTTACGCTTAGCTGTGATGGTAGTACAAATTTCGAGGACGAAATTTTTATTTAGGTGGGGAGAGTTGTAAAACCCGTATCCTAGTTCGTACTGTTCCGATAAATCCTGCGATCCTTTCCGTCGAAGTCCGGCAGTCCGTGACTGATAATTGACGTTGCGCACGACCGTAAGTCGTATCCTTTAAATTTGAGTCGGTTTAATCCGAGACCCATACCATTGTGACTGCGCCGTCACCGCGATTCCAACGCTGCGTCTCATGCGCTAATCTGACGCTTAGATCATAAGATGTGGACCATACATTATAATAACCGTGGACCGTACATTGCGGGACCCACCCATCCCATGTGGAACAAATCCCTAGGTAATTATGAGAGTGATGGATGACATCACCCTAGCCTAGCTAGCTATAGCCACCCTAACCAAGCTATAGCCACCCTACCCCCTAGCCTTCTTACAAGTACTTATGACTAGCCACCCTACCCTTAGCCTCTTACAACCATTTATTACAAGCCACCCTCTCTTACAAACAATCATGGCCTACCTAAGCTACTCTCTTTCTCTCTTTACTACACACTCTCTCTCCCTCATTTCTCATCACCATTCCAAGCAAGAGCACTCTCATGACCAAGCTCTCAAGTGAGAGAAGAGAGAGTTTGTGTGGCCCACCTTTCCCATTCCAAAAACCCATCATCCTAGCCATCCATCCCCCATCTTCCACCATCAAAGTGAAGCACAAGGAGATAGGCTTTCCAACGGACCAAAGAGATCAACCAGTGGGTGTTTTGATAGGGTAGTTTTCATGCTTTCTTAGATGGGCCAAGTGAGGCCTACCGATCAATGGTATGGATCTCACTTGGGACCCTATGATGTGGCTAATGGCCCACTTTGATTACCTTTTATGTATGATGGAATGCAAGGGAGGGCCCATAGTGTCGGGGTCCCTCCATCACACGTGTGTCCCACTCTCTCTCTCCTCTCTCTCTCTCTTTTTCTTTTTCTTGTGATGTTATGTTTGTATGGCCCACTTCGATGGACCCCACAATGGAGCATGCATTGGTATCCAAACCATCTAAAGGTGGGGGCCACTTTACATACGATGGTGACCACACCACCTCACCATGTGGTGGCCATCTACAAAGGGCCCACCCTAAAGGCATTGGATGCCCAAACCAAAAAAAAAAAAAAAAAAAAAGAGTCCAGGGACTCTCTGGACGTAAAAAGGAAAACATAAATATGGCTTGATTTTACAAGCCATTGGGTGACCCACTTGTATAGGACCCACCTTGATGTTTGTATCCAATCCAAGCCGGCTATCCTTTTCCCAAACTCGTTTTAGGCGTTGAGCCGAAATGGGAAGTCAATCCAACTTTTGGGTGGGCCATACCCTTGAAAACAGTGATGTTTCACCATTTAAAATCGTCTAAATCTTCCTACACACGCCGAAAAATACCCTAAATTGGTCTTGATGGACTGGGTACCAGGACTGTTGGAAGCCAGTGGTTGGGATGGATTTGGAACCGAGGCGGGCCCCCACACGTGAAAACCCCAAAAACAATGGGTTAGAAAAAAAAGAAGAAGGAAGGAGGCAGCGTCTGCTGCCGCTGACACAGCAGCAGCCCGCTGCCTGCACCAGGTGAAACGGGCAGGATCCCACGGCTCCAGCCGTGGGCCCCACCTTGATGTTTATTTGTCATCCAATCTATCCATATGGTGGGACCTCAGGGCGGTGGGCCACCCCCCAAAAATCAGATAAATCCAACGCTCAGGTGGCCCACATCAGGGAAAACAGTGTGGATTGAATTCTACCATTGAAACTCTTTGAGCCCCACAGAAGTTTGGAATCAATCTGATATTTGTTTTTTTTTTCCTTCATCCAGGTATTTGTGACCTTATCAACAGGTTGGATGGAAAGTAAACATTACAGTGGGCCCCACATGGTGAGGTGGTGTGGTCACCATACGTATGTAAAGTGGCCCCCACCTTTAGATGGTTTGGATACTAATGCATGCTCCATTGTGGGGTCCATCGAAGTGGGCCATACAACATAACATCACAAGAAAAGGAAAAAGAGAGAGAGAGAGGAAGAGAGAGAGTGGGACAACACGTGGTGATGGAGGGACCCCGACACTATGGACCCTCCCTTGCATTCCATCATACATAAAAAGGTAATCAAAGTGGGCCATTAGCCACATCATAGGGTCCCAAAGTGAGATCCATACATTGATCGGTAGGCATCACTTGGCCCATCTAAGAAAGTATGAAAACTACCCTATCAAAACACCCACCGGTTGATCTCTTTGGTCCGTTGGAAAGCCATCTCCTTGTGCTTCACTTTGATGGTGGAAGATGGGGGATGGATGGCTAGGATGATGGGTTTTTGGAATGGGAAAGGGGGGCCACACAACTCTCTCTTCTCTCACTTGGAGCTTGGTCATGGGAGTGCTCTTGCTTGGAATGGTGATGAGAAATGAGGGAGAGAGAGTGGTAGTAAAGAGAGGAAGAGAGTAGCTTAGGTAGGCAATGATTGTTTGTAAGAGAGGGTGGCTTGTAATAAATGGTTGTAAGAGGCTAAGGTAGTGGTGGTAGTCATAAGTACTTGTAAGAAGGCTAGGGGGTAGGTGGCTATAGCTTAGTTAGGGTGGCTATAGCTAGGGTAGGGTGATGTCATCCATCACTCTCATAATTACCTAGGGATTTGTGCCACATGGGATGGGTGGGTCCCACAATGTGCGGTCCACGGTTATTATAATGTATGGTTCCACATCTTATGATCTATGCGTCGGATTGGCGCATGAGACGCGGCGTTGGAATCGCGGTGACGGCGCAGTCACAATGGTATGGGTCTCGGATTAAACCGACTCAAATTTAAAGGATACGACTTACGGTCGTGCGCAATGTCAATTATCAGTCACGGACTGCCGGACTTCGACGGAAAGGATCGCAGGATTTATCGGAACAGTACGAACTAGGATACGGGTTTTACAGTTTTCAAATAGGGTGCGGCCCATAGTTCTGCAAGGTGCAGCCCATCTAAAGTTGAGCCCAGATGCTATCGGCCTAGTTCTGAGTGGCTGTTTTCAGTCCAATCCTGGCCCAATCCATGGCCCTGATATTGGTTACATTTGGCCCAAGAAATAACCCACTACAAGGCCGATTTCAGACCTTAGTGGGGCCCAATATTACTGCCCACGCAAGGCGTTGCAAGGTCTGATCCCAGTCTCCATCTCAGCCATTTACATGGGCTGATTCAGACACTGTTCATGGCCCATTGGGGGTCTATTTTCATCACCCATCTGGAGGCAGCTTACGGCCTGACTAATGGATGTTTTCAGTTATATTTTAGGCTAAGAATCAGCTGTTTATAGCCTGATGGGACGGTCAATTCGTGGGCCCAAACGTGACGCATTCCAGCCATTCCCAGCTAGTTTCAGAGCTCAAACGAAGCTCATTCCAGCTCCGTTTCTAGCCCCAAAAATGGCCTTAGTTTGGCTGAGATTGGATGCCCATCTAAAGGCTCCTTACACCCTATTTACGGCCTGATGAATGGCCCAGCTAGGGCTATTTTTGGGTCCATTTTAAAGCTTAAACAGAGGCTCATTTTCTGCTACGTCTCAAGCCCAAAAATGGCCCGACTAGGTGCGTTTATTAGCCAAATTCGGACTGGTTTTAGTCCATTTTTTGGGTCGTGCTGCAGCTTAAACAGAGGCCTATTTGTAGGTCATTTTTAGGCTGATTTTCAGCTCTTTATAGAGGCCATTCACAAGCCATTTTTGGCCTTAAAACAGAGTCCAATCATAGGCCATATTCGGCCTCAAAACAGGGCCATTTGTTTAGTTCTTTCTGGGCTTCCTATGGCCGGAATTTCAGCCCTAACAACAGGCTGATTCCCTTGAAAATGAAAGGGAAAAAAAGGAGAAGGCTGGGACATGTACTTGGCCAAACGGTGGTGGCTCATGCCCACCCTGTTTCTCTCTTTTAGTCTCTCTTTCTCATCCCCTTTTCTTTCTTCTTTCCCTTCTCCTCTCTTTTGTGTGGGATCAGGAGGGAGTGTGCCCTTTTATAGGCAAGGGAGAGAAACCTCCGATGGTTGTGCCAGCTTTTCTCGGACAAAAACAAAACCTTGCTTTTTCCACCATTAAAGCCTCTCCTAGCCATTTTTAGCCATGAAAGGACCCTCCCCAGCTGTGCTTGTGGAAGGCTTGGGTCCCCTGGGTAATGTGGAGGTTGGCTTACCATTGGGGGTCTATTTTCATCACCCATCTGGAGGCAGCTTACGGCCTGACTAATGGATGTTTTCAGTTATATTTTAGGCTAAGAATCAGCCTGCTTTATAGCCTGATGGGGACGGTCAGATTCGTGGCCCAAACGTGACGCATTCCAGCCATTCCCAGCTAGTTTCAGAGCTCAAACGAAGCTCATTCCAGCTCCGTTTCTAGCCCCAAAATGGCCTGAGTTTGGCTGAGATTGGATGCCCATCTAAAGGCTCCTTACATCCCTATTTACGGCCTGATGAATGGCCCAGCTAGGAGCTATTTTTGGGTCCATTTTAAAGCTTAAACAGAGGCTCATTTTCTGCTACGTCTCAAGCCCAAAAATGGCCCGACTAGGTGCGTTATTAGCCAAAATTCTGGACTGGTTTTAGTCCATTTTTTGGGTCGTGCTGCAGCTTAAACAGAGGCCTATTTGTAGGTCATTTTTAGGCTGATTTTCAGCTCTTTATAGAGGCCATTCACAAGCCATTTTTGGCCTTTAAACAGAGTCCAATCATAGGCCATATTCGGCCTCAAAACAGAGGCCATTTTGTTTAGTTCTTTCTGGGCTTCCTATGGCCGGAATTTCAGCCCTAACAACAGGCTGATATCCCTTGAAAATGAAGGGAAAAAAAGGAGAAGGCTGGGACATGTTACTTGGCCAAACGGTGGTGCTCATGCCCACCCTGTTTCTCTCTTTTATTTCTCTCTATTTCTCTCCCCTTTTCTTTCCTTCTTTCCTTCTCCTCTCTTTTTGTGTGGGATCAGGAGGGTAGTGGTGCCCTTTTATAGGCAAGGGAGAGAAACCTCCGATGGTTGTGCCAGCTTTTCTCGGACAAAAACAAAACCTTGCTTTTTCCACCATTAAAGCCTTTCCTAGCCATTTTTAGCCATGAAAGGACCCTCCCCAGCTGTGCTTGTGGAAGGCTTGGGTCCCCTGGGTAATGTGGAGGTTGGCTTACAA
>JAJHSJ010000944.1:0-100000 GCA_021015155.1 Magnolia officinalis | reverse complement strand
TGTTTCTTGTTTACAGAGGGCTGGTGTTTTGTCTTGGTTTATATGGTAGGTGTGGCCCAGTTTTCAACTGGCACACCCGTATGTTTGTAAAGCCTTTTTTGTTTTCAATAAATTCAGGTTGTGTGCTCCCACCCTTCCATTAAAATAATAATAATAATAATAATAAATAAATAAAAGCTTAAACAGCATGAATAAGCTTGAAGCTCGGCTGGTGTAAAGCTTGAACAGGAGTGTCACGTGATATGCCTCACCCGACAGGTCAAGTTGTAAACATCATGGTCACCCCGGACAGTTTCAACGGTGGCGTCATTCATGCAGCGATTTCCGGCAGCGTGACCCACTTGGGCGTCGGATCTACTTCCTGGTGGGTTCACACACTGAGATGCTTCTAGATGGAGGGACGACTGGGAGAAAAACGTGACCCTGCCCTCTGAAAAATGGATGGACGGCGTGTATAAAACACATACATCAATATAGGTCCAGGATTTTTTTTTGAAATGGTGGTGGGTACTCGAGCACCACAGTTTTGGTGTTTTCCTTCACAGTGGGTCCCACAGATTCTATCTCTGTTTTTTTTTTTTTTTTTTTTTTAAATTCCTTCGGGCTGACGTTTACATTTTCCTTCATGGGTCTGTATACGGTGGGCCATGGAAGTTTTTAATGGTGGGGGGACGTTCAATCACCACTATCCCCGATGTGGACCCCACCAGAGATCAGATCTCCTGCTTTTCTAGGCTCGCGCCTGAAAATGGTCCGGAGAAACTGATGGATGGCGTGGATATAAAACACATAAATCAAGGTGGGTCCCACAGCGTTGTAGGGTACGCTGCCACTGGACATCGTGCAGTTCACGCTGTCCTCGAGTAAGCTCCCAAGTGCGGCCTGCAAGGTTTCCACGGTGGGCCCCACAGCGGGTGGGGCTGTGGCCTTAACAATAGGTTGGATCGCGAAATTAAGGACGTAGCAGGCTTTCTCGAATGAGAAAGAACGAGGGCAGTTTTGTCATTTTGAAAAATACGCTTCATAAACCGCATACGCGTAGTGAGTAACTCAGTACGCTTAGCGTACTGAGTAAACTCTTTGAGGTCTACCATGATTTATGTATTTTATCCGGTCCGTCTATCCATTTTCCCAGACAATTTTAGAGCTTGATACCAAAAATGAAGCATATAAAATTTTCAAATGGACCACACTACAGGAAAGAGTTGAATTTAACTTCTACCGTTGAAAATTTCTTGGGGGACACAAAAGTTGTGGATCAAGCTTATATTTGTTCTTTGCATTCATCCATGTCCGTATGATCTTATGAATATTTTGGATGACAAATAAACATCACTGTGGGGCCTAGCAAGGTTTCAACGGTGGAAATCATTATCCCACTGTTTCTTGTGGTATGATCCACTTGATCTTTGGATATGCTTCAGTTTTGGGATCAACCCTTTAAATTAGATGTAAAAACGGATGGACGGTGTGGATAGACCACATATATTCAAGGTCGGCCCAAATGAGTTTACTCAGTACGATAAGAGCGAACTGAGTAAAACTCAGTACGCAATCCGATTTCAATACGATACCACGGTAGACGGCTGAATGTCTAACGGTGCAAAACTCAGGCGATTTTCTTTAAATATGTTGAAAGCATGCGTTTACCCGAAAATAGCCTAAAAGGTAGGCAGTTATATGGGAAAATCCCTTTCATTAGAGCGCTCCCGGCCTACCAAAGCATCAAAGTCTACGAACTTCGAAGCCACGGTAAGCTTTCAGACATGTTTTCGACGCTCCTAATGTCGTTTCTCCTCATGAGATATGCGGCTTCCAAAGGCGACGGCGAAGATTTCATTTACAAACGGATTCCATGGCGCTAACATGAGCTTGGATGGCGCAGCCGAGGTCACATCTGAAGGCCACCTGCTTCTTAACAATTCCATACAACAAACGAAGAGTCTCGCCTTCTACCCCATTCCCCTTCACTTCAAACCTTCACAAGGTAAAACTCAATCTTTCTCTGTAAACTTCGTCTTTGCAATCATGCTCCGGTATCCAAATGTGAGAAGCACTGGGATCATCTTTGTCATCTCACATTCAAAAGAGTTCCCAGGAAGTGAAGTGGGCGAATACATGGGCATCTTCAATCCGAAGAACGTTGGCAATTCATCGAATCACATAGCTGCCATCGAGCTCGACACGTACATTAATCCAGAATTCCGTGATATCGACGACAACCATGTCGGAATCGACATCAATGGCTTAGATTCCATCACGTCCGCTCCTGCAGCTTACTTTAGTAATATAAATGGTGGGTTTAAGAATCTAAGCCTTGTAAGCGGAGAACCGATGCATGTCTGGATAGAATACAATGGTCTACAAAACCATCTTGATGTAACATTATGGCCTATAAGCTTACCTAAACCTGATCGTCCACTCTTGTCATTGATGGTGGATCTTTCACCAATCTTGTTAGACGACATGTATATCGGTTTTTCTTCATCAACCAAGACGGCTCCTTCATCCACTTACATCTTGGGATGGAGCTTTAAGATGAACGGTCAAGCTAAGGTCCTTGATGCTTCGCGCCTTCCTAAGCTTCCACGGATAGGACCCAAAAATAAATCGGAGCTTTTAACAATTGGGTTACCCATAATTCTGATATTTTCAACATTAATGGCTATCTCGGCCATCGGTCTCATCGTGAGAAGGAAGATCAAGTTCGCCGATATACTAGAGGACTGGGAACGTCAATACGGACCGCATCGGTTCTCATACAAGGATCTATTCATGGCCACTAAGGGCTTCAAACACAAACAGCTCCTGGGGGTCGGAGGTTTCGGGAGGGTTTACCGAGGGGTTTTACCAGCCTCGAAGATCGAAGTGGCTGTGAAGAGAGTCTCTCATGAATCTCGACAAGGGGTGCGGGAATTCATATCGGAGATTGTGAGCCTGGTCGCCTCCGTCACCGGAACTTGGTGCGACTTCTCGGCTACTGCCGGCGAAAGAAAGAGCTGCTACTGGTCTATGATTTCATGCCCTATGGAAGTCTGGACAAATTCCTCTTTGACCATCCAAAAACAATACTGAACTGGAGTCGACGGTTTGGTATAGTCAAGGGAGTGGCTTCAGGGCTTCTCTACTTGCATGAGGGATGGGAGCAGGTGGTCCTTCACAGAGACATCAAAGCCAGCAATGTTTTATTAGATAGCGAGATGAACAGTAGATTAGGTGACTTCGGCCTAGCCAGATTGTATGATCATGGGACTGATCCACAGACGACCCACGTGGTGGGGACCCTCGGATATCTTGCACCGGAGCTAACTAGGAGTGGGAAGGCCACCACAAGCACTGACGTGTTTGCGTTCGGAGCTTTCATGCTCGAGGTTGCTTGCGGGAGGAGGCCCATTGATCCCCGATCATCGCCGGATGAGGTGATGATCTTGGTCGAATGGGTGTCGGAATATTGGAGTAGAAGCACAATTCTGGCAGCGGCGGATCCGAAGCTGGGACTTGACTATGAGGTGGAGGAGATGGAGTTAGTGCTGAAGCTTGGATTGCTGTGTTCTCATCCATTGTCGGCCGCAAGGCCGAGCATGCGGCAAGTAATGCAGTTTTTGGACCGTGATGTACCTTTACCCGAGCTCTCATCCGATGATCTGGGTGCGGCCATCCTTTCGGGAGGCCATTATAAAGGGTACGATGATCTACGCTTGTCATATCCTTCTTCTTTAGAACAGGGGTTTGCAAGTACATCATCGGTCCAAGAATCGATCCTCTCCGGTGGCCGTTGATGGACGATGGTAAGGTGTTGCAGGATGGTGCGAGTTTGCTATGCTTTAACGAATTCTGTATAACTAAATACAAGTGAGAAATATCTTCCGATGATCTTCCATTGATACGATGAGCGTCAAATAAAAGTGGGAACTATCTTCCGATGGTCCAAACAATCGATATCTTTTTTCTCTTCTTTTTAATTTTATTCTTTTTAACTAGTTCAAAGTCCAATAAATTTAGAATCGGTGGTAGTTGCTCAGGTCCAGTACATTTAGCATTTAATAAAAGGAAATCAGGAAAAAAAAAACACTACTTTTTTTCTTTTTTTCTTTTTTTTTTTTTTTTTTTAGCTCCATTTTTGTTCATTTCATATCAGAAAAGTCTGTTTACAGGGACTATACTTCGAGATGCCCAAAATTCCAAAAAATGTCGATGGGCAACCTATCATAAGAAAAGAAAACTATACATGAACCACCCTCCTAATGTTCCCGATACCCACTTTATCAAGGACCACCCTTCCCCTAATATCACGTGGAAGATCCTGATTGGCGAGTAGATACGATGTGTCTGGGACGTACTACCCGCCTTGGCCAGACCATCTGCTGGGCCATTAGCCTCTCGAAAAATGTGTGAAAAATGAAACGAACCGAGGTTGGTTAAGCTAGCGATACGAGCTAGCCAGTGAGACCATTTCCAACCCAACTGCGAGACACCGTTGAGCAGATCCACTATCAATTTGGAATCTGATTCAACGGAAATCTGCCGAAGACCCATGCGAACACAAATGGAGATACCCTCGTAAATGGCGAAAAATTCTGCACTATTGTTGGACCCTTGCCCGTAACCCGAAGAGAACGCGAAAATCATATTACCATCCTCCTTCCTACAGATGCCGCCGCCTCCACACGGCCCTGGGTTGTTGAAGGCCGACCCGTCAACGTTTAATTTTACCCAATGGGGGTCCGGTCTCCCCCACTTGACGACCTTTAGGCGCATGGTGGGGGGAGGAGACTCGGGAATTCTGAGGCTCATGAGAAGCATCCGATTCAGCCAAGATTTGGGCCTCATGAGCGGGTTCCCTTTTAACACCCAGGCCAGCCACCATTTGGTCCTGGAAATAACAGACCCAACGTCCATCTTCTTGCCCTCAAACCTGGCGAAATTTCTGGCTCTCCAAATTTCCCAGATCAGAAAAACTGGGATCAGACCGCGGATTAGGAAATTTGGAGCCCCTTGGACCAACGCACCCCACCAGTGGTTCAATCTGTCAAGAATGGGCTGGTTCGACGCACCTGAGAAATCCAGAAGGGTGTAGAAATGCCGCCATACCGTGACTGCTAGCTGGCTCGAAGAGAATATGTGATCCAACGTTTCAACATCTGGCCGAGTGTGATGGGAAACACAGCAAACACAGGAAGAGGCGAGGACTGCTCCTCTCCGCTGCACACTTTCGTCGACCGGGATACAAGTGAAAAAAAAAAAAAAACACTACTTAAAATGATAGCTCAGTATTTCCTACAGAAATGTGGGCGAGCTTCTCTTGAACAACCTACCCAAAAATATCTTATGGGAAGGAATACCTTATAAGATGCGGTCCGGCTTCCCCATCGTGCTCTTCAAATACAGTCACCTCACATTTTGCCAGTTCTTCTTCAGCAAAGATAAGAGGAAGTTACGCTAAGTTGCACATATTTGCTTCTCTTCCATCAAAAATTTCAGCCCACTTTATAGTATGAAACCAAAAATAAAGAAGATTCAAACCTGCTCTGTACATTGTTTTTGTGTGAAGCCCACCGGAAAATCTGCTCTGTGCATTGTTTCTCATCATCAAGGATACAGGAGCATGGCCTCTTTTCTTTTTTATTTAAAAAAAAAAAAGAAGATTCAAACCTCCAGTAAACCACGACACAGCATCCAAACTCGTTGGAGTACGGAAGTTTTGGATAAATATTGTTTTCCCATAGTAGGTCACATCTTAATGTATGTGACGCATATCCACGCTGCCCATCCATTTTTCCAGCTCATTTTATAGCATAGGCTAAAAAATGAAGTAGATCCAAATATCAGGTGGGTCATAACACGTGAAGCATTGATCATTGAACAACTGCCATTGAAATCATCATAGTATCAATATCAGTTTGATCCAAAACTTTTGTGGCCTACACAAAGTATTTTATGGTCAATCAAATTTATTAACATCTCTGTGACATTATCGGCAGTTTGAACGGTGAATAAGCATTATGGTAGACTCTAGGAAAGTTGTAACATTTAGTCATTTATGGGTAAAACAGGACTGATCAAATAATGAGAATCCAATGAAAATAACAAGGTAAAGTGCTTAGATGTAACGCCCCGATTTTTGAAACCCGAGCACAACAGTCTTTAGCTTCAAAAACCCGAGTGTTATCTAAGAGTGTCACACACGTGTAGCAATTTACAGTAATCAGAGTGCGAGGAATTTAAAACTAAACATGGTGAACTATTTCATAGCAAATCATATCAAAATCCTAGTCCACTCAACTGGAGACTATTAGTACAAAATCAAAATCATAAGTTTCAAATGTTTTAAGAGTTAATAACTAGAAAGAGAATAACTGCAACTGCTAATTGAGCCCATAAAATTTCACTATGTCATGCCCCAAACTCGGAAAACGGGCTCACAAAATTTCCGATCGACGAATCCGGTGCCAACAGTCTCCGTAGTGCCCCATTCTCAGCTCCCGGCACTCATATGCCAAATTCTGATCCTAGGATCCTAAAAGGATGATTTTCAGTATATATATATATATATATATATATATATATATATATATATATATATATATATATATATATATATCTATATATATATATATATATATTGGTAATGGAGCATCACAAGCATAACCAAGTCACAAAACAACATCATCACATATCCATTATATCAAAAATTTTAAGTACAATACGGAAAGAGAAATATAGGTGATCGAAAGCTCCAAAATAATCTGATACGCGCTCCTGCCTCAGCGCCGCTGCCATCCAACGTCACTTGCACGTAACGGTCGTGCATAAGCTTACAAAAGCTTAGAGGATGGTGTAAGTGTGTGCGCAAGATAAGTGCCAAGTATACGATATCAGAGTAATATGAAAATATGCAGTTAAGTCCATGAATACTATCAGTCGTACCAAGGCTATGTGATGCAAGGCATGAATGCTATCGGCCATACCAAGGCCATGCGATGCAAGGCCTACGTAGCCAAATGTCATATGCGAGATGCAAAGCAAGCATGTCAGTCATCATCAAGTACATATATCAGTACAGTTTCTCTTTAGGATATCACCGAGGTCTAATACACTTCACACTAACTGTCGTCTCCCTAGCTGCACAGCCCAACAAGTGGAAGAGACCACACTATCTGCCTTACTTGTAGTCTATCAATACCTACCCGACTCGTCAATAATGAACTCTTTTTTTTTTTTTTTTTTTCAAAAGACAGGCTAAGCTATAGCCTGAGATTTATATCAACAAACAAAATTTACACGGCTGAAAGCTCTTTGGGTTGTTCCAAGTGCAACAAAAACCGAAACTCGGGGCAACCTATCGTAAAGACTATACATGAACCTTAACCTGGATAGCCCCTAGCCCAACCCTATCTAACACCACCTTTCCCCTGATCTCCTAAGGGAGATCCCGCATCTCAAAAATTGTTGGTTCCCTTGGAAAAGGCTGCCATGACGAGCAAGGCCGTCAGTCGGGGCATTCCCTCTCTCTTAATATGGGTGAAATAAAAAAGACCTCTTTGGTTGAGGTTAGAAATGCGGGCCAACCAATGCACCCACTTCCAACCCACGTGAGGAGCTCTGTTGAGGGAATCCACAACCAGCATGCAATCTGACTCCACAATGACCCTCCAAAGTCCCCTACTAGCGCACATATAGAGACCCTTATAGACCGCCGAGAATTCCGCGCGGTTGTTGGTGCCCATCCCATAACCATATGAGACATCCCTCCTGCAGATGCCACCTCCGCCATAGAGAGACCCTTATAGAGAGACCCTTATAGACCGTCTTCCCTCCTGCAGATGCCACCTCCCAGACATCCCAAGGTTATGTAAAGTCGAACCATCCACATTTAGTTTGACCTTGCCACTTTCTGGTCTACCCCATTTCACTATTTCAGCCCCTTAGTTGGTGGAAGGACTACCGGAATGTGAAGATTCCTGAGTTGCAGGTGGGCCAACTAGGAATTAGACTTGGAATGCGCGTGTAGTCTCCCTTTGTAAGCTCGGCCCAGCCACCAGTTTGTGCGGGTGATGACAGCCCCGATGCACAATTTTTTACCCTTAAATCTGGAGGAGTTGCGCTCCTTCTAGATTTCCCAAAGGAAAAAATTTGAGGTTAATCCACACCTGGGAAAGCACAACTCTATTAGACGAGGCCCCCCAATATTGCGCAAGACGTTCCCACGGTGAAACGTGACTGGCAAGACTGATGCCGAAAATTCTACTGAAATGATGTCATACCACAGAGGCGAGGTGGCCCGACACAAAGAGGTGGTCCAGCGTTTCTAACTCTGGATGTCGGGCACTGTAGGGGCAGCACTCGCACAGGAGGCTAGCGTTACCTCCTTGGACTGGACCCTCTAATCAACCGAGACAACTCCAGCAAGGAGCTGCCAATTGAAAACTGATAATTTAGGAGGGATGTGAGGGTGCCACACCCACTTCGGCCAGCCAGCCCTAACTCCTGTCGATCTGAATCTATCCCATGCTGATTTAACCAAAAACTCACCTGACGTAGTAAACGGCCAATAGCACGAGTCGTCGATCTCTGAGATGCAAAAACCACTCTAGAAGATGTGGTGAAGAGCTTCCTGAGGTAAGAAATCTAGGATGGAAGATGGGGGCAAGGGGCCCTGCCTACCGAGAAAATTGCTGACCGTCATGGTGCACATGGGGTCTGGAATATGCTTGGTGGCTACCTCCAACAGAGGGTCGATCCCTGTCCAGTTAACATCCCACAGGTTACACTCACCTTTACCAATTAACCAGCGAACGTTGTCAGCAAGGAAAGGGAAGAGCGCCTGGATACTCTTCCAAAGAGGAGAGGACACGGACCGAGAATAATTCTATTTAGCGAACTCAATCCAGCAAGCTGGATCTCCCCATATCTAGCCCTCATGTATGTCGTCCACAGACTGGTGCTCTTGCCGAATGAAAGAGCCTAGGTCATCTTAAGCTCATCGCCGCCAACATATCTGGAAGCTTTCTTATGCCCAGTCCCCCTTCAGCTATAGGGGAGGCAATTTTCTTCCAACTGACCCAATGCAACTTCCCTCTGCCATCCGACCAGCTCCAGAAGAAGTTTGCGAAGCATTTTTCAATCTCTTGCAGACTCTGAGCAGGTATTGGAGTGGCCGCCATAGTGTGGACCGGGATACTACCAAGGACGTACTTAATAAGCGTAGCGCAACCCACCTGAGACAGAATGTTAGCTCTCCAACCGTCCACCTTTTTCGTAATCTTCTCTAGCAGATGTCTGAAATCATCCTTAGATGGTCTACCCCTCAAGACTAGGACTCCCAAATAAAGGGACACCGCCGACGCCTTAGGGATATTTAGGGAGTTAGCGATCGCTCTGATCCTGCCGTGGGGAAGCTTTGAGGAGCGGAAAAAGACACTTTTAGAATGGTTAATTTTTTGGCCTAATGCGAGCTGATAGGAGGTAAGGAAACCATTGATAATTGCAAGGGAAAAAACAGTTCCATTGACGAGTAAAGGAGTATCATCTGCATATAACAAATGGGAGATAAGAGGGCAGCCCCTCTTAAGCTTGAACGGCTGGCAAAGACCCTGGCTGAACATGGATTTAATTCCCCAGCTGAAGACTTCCGCAGCTAGAATGAATGGGCTAGGGGACAGCGGGTCACCCTGTCTTAGACCCCTCGAAGATTTAAAATACTCCTTAGCCTCTCCATTGATCAGAACTGGAAACCAACTATTATTCCAACATTTCTCAACTATTGCCACCCATCTCGAGTTGAAACCAAATTGGCTGAGAACACTTTTAAGAAATTTCTAGTTGACTCTGTCATAAGCTTTCTCCGTATCAAGCTTGATGGCAATGTTAACCCCCGCACCTTCCTATCTATCTCTCGGAAGACCTCATGGGCCAGCGCTATGTTTTCTACAATTGCCCGACCTTGAATGAAGGCACCTTGCTCTAAGGAGATGAGCTTGAGAAGTATGACAGACAGCTTGGAAGAGATAACCTTCGAGAAGATCTTGTAAATGCAGTTGCAAAGGCTAATCAGTTTGAATTGGTTGAAGGATGATGGAGCTTCTGATTTAGGGATGAGACAGATGAGAAACAAGGTGAAAGTTCTAGGAAGGTCTCCTCCATTGAAGAGATGGACAGTAGCTGCATGGATATCTGTAGCCACAATCTCCCACAACTTGTGAAAAAGGAACCCCCGAAACCATCTGGGCCTGGGGAGCCTTTAGGAGGCAGCGAGAAGGCCGCCCGTCTGACCTCCTCCACTGACGGATCACGCATCAACTCCTCATTGTCGCTCTCGGACAACATGTGGGGGATAAAATTGCTGACTATGTCCACGTTCGCAGAGTCGTCTCCCGTGAGCAGGTTGGAGAAGAAATGGATGGCTTCCACCTTGATAGATTCGGGATCAGTGATAATGGTCGTGGCGTCGGGCTTGATCATTTTGATCTCTGCTCTTCGAGCTCGGTCCACTGCAGACATGTGGAAGAATTTAGTGTTACGATCGCCTTCGGTCAACCAGTTGTTCCGAGCCTTTTGCTTCCAGAAAATCTCCTCAGCCAACTCTCAATGAGTCAGGTTTTACTTGACTTCTAACAGATCCGCTGAGGAGGATGAGACTGAAACCGACTGCATAGAATTTTCCAAATGTTCGAGGGAGGTTTCTGCCTGCTTTCGCTTAGAGAAAATGTTTCTGAAAATGTCCCTATTCCACACCTTGATTACCTGCTTCACTTTTCTTAACTTAAGCATGACACCGATCATGGGCGAACCTACAATATCACCTGTCCATGCCTTTTTGACAGTTTGAATAAAACCCTCATGCAGGAACCACATCCTCTGAAAACAGAAAGGTTTTGTTGATGGCTGAGCAAGGGCGGGAATGTCAGCAGGATGGGAGCATGATCCGAGCTAGCTCAAGAAAGATGAACAACCTGAAAACGAGGAAACCGCGTGCACCAATCGCCGTTGCAGAGTACTCTGTCCAACTGGGCCCAGATCCTCGCATTCCCTCCCTGGTTATTACTCCAAGTAAATCTGTTACTGGAGAAACCGGCACCAAGCAACCCCGCATTGTTGATGGCTGCCGCAAACTCCTCATCTCCTGCACCAAAATGCAATCTACTTCCTAACCTCTTAGCTCCAAAAGAGACTGCATTAAAGTCACCGCAGACTGCCCAAGGGCCAGAATGAGATTTGCTAATAGTGGCTATCTCTTCCCACAACTCACGCCTAAGGAACCTGGAACACTTTGCATAGACAAAAGAAAGAAGCATGGAATCCTGCGAGGGCTGAAAAGAGCATCTAACACAGAGCATTTGGTTAGAGGAAGAGACTACTACCGTGTTAACGGAGGAGTGGAGGAATACCCAGATTTTTCCACCGGCCTCTCCATTAGAGAGGGAGGAATGAAATCCCAAATTTAAGCCTGTTGCCACTCTTCTTTCCTCTCTAAGCATAGGCTCCAAGACAACAACGATCCTTAGTTTGTGCTCGGCAATGATCCTCTTCACCGTTCTGATGGTTGGGGAATTCCCTATGCCTCAAACATTTCACACGAGGCAGCTATCCATCAGAGATACATCCAGAATAGACGACCCTTCTCTTCAACCTCCTCAATCTTCCTCTCCATTCCACAGGGCAAGGGCTTCGAGATGGAAGAGCTTTGGACCTGCGTTTACCCTTGGAGTGAAGTGGGAGAGCTTTGGACCTACGTTTTCCTTTAGCCAATTGAACTTTGGATTGAGCTGCTACTCTGGATGAGCCTACATTGGTACACTGAACAGAAGGAGCTGTAGGAGAGATGCCGATTCCCGCAATCTCTAGTTCTGCTACTGATCCATCTTGAATATGGAGCTCTGCTCTACCCTCTTCCCACAGGACGTCGCAACTCAGACGGGCTGAAGGCGTACCAATTTCCTCCCTATGGGTTGTGGCCGTAAAGGGGGAAAAATCTACCATCAGGACTATGTCCTAGTCTTGATAAGGAGCCACTCTACCGGAGTCCTCTGCAGTTTGAGGAACGAATGAAGCTGATTCCCAAAATCGGCTGGCTGTCTCATCTTCACTATCATAGAGGGGAGAGTTGGGAGTGCAGCCAACTGATTTGGCCCTATATTTAATACCCATACTGGCCTGATGGTAGATAGCTTCCATAGAGGGGAGATGGTTAGTCTCTCTGATGGGGGAATTGGGCTGGGGATTGGGGACGTAACTGGGGGGGATCCGCGGGAGATGTTGGCCAGGAGCCAGATCCTGGTTAGGCTGCATAGGGTTGATTGGCGGAAGAGGGGAGGGCGTGGTTTGATTGGGTTCCATGAGCTCAGAAGCACATAGATCCTTGGGGAGAGGATCTGACTCCCTAATATCAGGGGGTACTCCCTCCTAGGTGATACCGAGATGGGGGGTTAAAGGGGTCCCCTGCATCCCTATCCCTGTTAGTTCCTCAAAGGATAAACTAGTCCCTGTCACTGGGGAATTTCGACAAACAGATCGACTGCGAAGTTGGCGCGTGCTCGGACCTGACTTGAAACTCCTCTCAGCCCAATCCCTAGTCCTCTCTGGTGGCCTCGGACTGTGCGTCTCTCTTCGGCAATGATTCTGAAAGATGTTGGAATTTTTCACTTCGACTCCCACTAGGTAAGGTTGCCCATCAACTATCAGTTGTTGCGACCAGCTAAATGGTATTCCAGTATTCAAAATCACCTTAGCTCGAGCAAAAACCTAAAAAAGGCCATATCTACTATTGGAATCTAGCTATCTGAGTGACTTTACCGTATCTGTTGCCAAGATCACGAATGACCTGATCTACCCAAGCATGGGCCGGGATGCCGAAAAATAGAATCCAGTGCCCTTCATAGACAGGGTTGGATTCAGGGGTCCATTTGGCCAACACCCTGAACCCCAAAGATTCTTACAATATACTATCCTGTGAGAAATCTTGAAGGTCTGCCTTCGATTTGAACATGAGGAGGAATGCATCGCTGGATAACCTGGTAACATCGACTGTCGCCGCTTAAAATCTGGAGGACCTGATGGTTTCCATTGGATCGAGGATGGATGTAGCTGGGTCGATTACTCTCCCTATCAGTCCCATATCAAGTTCCGCTAGCTTCCTCCCTACCAGAGCCAGGTCCACCAGAATGGGTCCGCCATTAGGAGGCGAAGGGGGAACGGGGAGCGAGATGGACTGCGTTCCCGTGGGCTCCCCCTGGGGTTGTACTTTGGTTGAGGTGTTGGAGCTGCCGGTCGTAATTTCCAGAGGGGGAGGTGGCTTGGAAATACCAGATGAGTAGGCGAGCGGCTTGGAAAAATCGGAAGGGCGGGCGGGCGGCTAGGGGCGGTGTGGTTGGAGATCCTTTTTTGCTGCTTGAACTGTCACTATTCTCCCATCAATCCTTTTCCATGGACGACTTCAATGGCTGCCTTGACTTCATCTTCGTACTGAAATCGCACAAATGCGAAGCCTCTAGGTCGAATCGTCCCTGGGAACGAAGGGATGAAAATGTCAACCACTCTACCATACCGCTAGAAGATCTTGAAAAGATCCTCATTCGAGCAAGAGAAACGGAGGTTTCCAACGAAGAGGTTGAACACCCCTCTACTGCTCGCAAGCTATGGTGGACTCTCTAACCGACGGTTCCGAGATCTCCCTGCTCTACCCCTGCAAGCGTCCGCGTAGTGTAGAGGAGGGCACTCTCTGGACGACGCCTTACTTCGTCTTCTCTTATCCCCTTCTCTGTGGGACCAAACCTTAGACATTTTTTCTCCCCGTACTCGATAGCAGACTCATTTGCGAGCTGGTCAAACTCATCCTAGCTTACAACCCCCTCACTCGGGCAGATAAGGCCACACCCCCTTCCAACTGACCACGGCACAATGGGAGACGCGGCCTACTGGTATTCGGCACTCCGACGCTCATGTATCTACTCGGTCTAGTCGTTGGAGCATCTCCTGGTACCAAAAAGGTTCTGAGATTTTCACCCAAGGACATCATATGTGCCCACAGTGCTAGAACCAAGTATTTTCGGTATCCGATACGGCCATCTACGATGTGCCTATGGAAGCCACGACCCTGATGTTGCTAGGGCATACAATGATCATGACACACAAATGTGAGATGCATGAATCACATTGTCTAGTCATGCAACAGTCCTATGCATACCACGCGCTCATGTAGGCAACTCTTATTAGTGAGTCCCATAAACAATCTGTTCAATGACATATGCTATGATCAATCACTCCTCATATCAAGCATACATATGATGCGTATGGGCATGAATCATGGAGTTATACTAAGCATGTTATATGGTGATAAACTATCCTCACAACGAAGATGGGCCTAGACGGCCTACACACAACAAGTATGGGCCTATCAATGGGTCCTAAGGAGAGTTACAATGCAGACATTTAACCAACATTATTCTTATAATGTGGACGTCAAACCATCATTGCTCCCAAGGCATGGTCCGCCATAAACATCATTATATACACCACGGTGGAATCACACATTGCAATGGACCTTGTATACATCCCATTGGGCCTCAACCCATGGGCCTCAGATACATCAAATGGGCTGTATCACATGGGCTATATATATCAAGGTGGGCAACGAACGGGCCACAAATACATCGAGATGGGCCTTAACACATGGGCCTTATATATATCAAGGTGGGCCTCATACATCCCCAAAAAGAATCATATTGAAGGATCATTTAGACCATACCACAAATAGTAGTGGAGATAATAATTCTCACTGTTAAACAAATCACAGGGCCCACCATAAAGTTTATTTTTCCACCCAATCTAATCATAAGGTCTTAAAGACCTGGATTAAGAGGGAAAACAAATTCCCTATTGATCCAGAACTTCTGTGACCCAAATGGGTGTCAATGATAGACGTTCAAATCCTATTATTTTGCGAATTGGTCCACCTGATCAATCTGCCTCGTTTTTAGTCTTAAGCCTAAGATGGGCTTGCTAATTGGATGGATGGTTTGGATGCAACACATGCATCAAAGAGGGTCCCACACATTGGGTGCACACATCACCAAGGTGGGCTCCACATAACCTGCTACATCACAGCAGCTATAGGACTGGTGTGTGGTACACCTGCCAATCCAATCCCATCATAGGTGGGTCCCATGTGGGGCCCACCATAACGTTTATTTTCCCCATCTGTTGATAAGGTCACACAGACCCATATAAAAATAATAATTTTATATTTATCCAAAACTTCTGAACCAAAGAAGTTTCAATGGCAGACGTTCAATCCACCATTGTTTCCTACAACATGGACCACCTGAGCTCTGTGTATGGCTCAATTTCTAGGGTGCCCCACTGTTAAAAGGGCCCCATCAAATGCACGGTCTTGATATTCCACACACACATCACGGTGGGGCTTACGGATGGAACTCACGTCCCTGCCCTCCAACCAGCGCAGCAGCAGGATGCTGCTGTAGCGTCCTTTGGACGAGCAGCAGCAGTGCCTGCTGCACATGAAGTTTTTCTTTCAGCTTTTCCATGGTTTTTCCTACGTGAGGCCCACATCAAGATGATCCACTCCATCCATTAGATTCTATGGCTGAAGACAGACCAAACAAGTCCAATATTCATCATATTTTGGTGTGTAGAAAAATTAAAGTGGTCCATAATATATTTTAATGGTAAAAATCATTGTTTTCTATGCTATGGCCCGCCAGATAATCGGATTGGCTTCATTTTTGCTTAACGCCGCTAAAATGAGCTGAAAGATAGGATGGACGGCGTGGATTAGATCATATATCAAGGTGAGGCTTGCATGAGTGGCCCACCTAAACACTTTGAATCAAGCTGATATTTCTATTTTTTTTACATGCACGTCCAGACCCTGCTGGACGGTCTGGACAACAGATGTCCAGTAGTTCTGGGCTGGCCCATCTGGCCACGATGGGGTCCACCTAATATTTGTATTTCCCCATCATCTAGACCCTCTAATAAAAGGGTAGCAAGGTGGGTTGGTCCCCATGTTTGGACAGCCATGGGGTCCATTAGATGGACGGTCTGGACATCACATACACTCATCAAGTGGGCCACAAAATATGGGAAAGAGAGAGAGAGAGAGAGAGAGAGAGAGAGAGAGAGAGAGAGAGAGAGAGAGAGAGAGACGTGCGATGGAGGGCTCCACCATTATGAGCCCTCCCTTTCCATGCATTTCAATCATACATCAAGTGGGTTCCAATACATGTGAGCCCACCAAATCAAAATCAATAGTAGAGATTCTTTCTCCATCAAAATGGAAGGTCTAGACCTCTTTCAAACTAGAAAAGTAAACATCATGATGATCCATGGAGAATGGCCCCATCATGGAATGATCATGTGAATCATGGCAGGCTATCGGCCACATCTAGGGTCCAAAGTGAGATCCATACCATCAATCGGTAGGCCTCACTAGGCCCATCATCAAAACATAAAATCTAGGCCTATAAAACACCCACCGTTCGATCTTCTTGGTCCGATGGAACATTGAACTCCTTGTGTCTCACAATACCAAAAAAGGGGCAAAGGATACAGACCACGTTAGTTTTTTGCTACGAATTTAAACCGTAGCTTTATTTGCTATGGATTTAATCCGTAACTAAAATGTACTACACCATTATACTTAACGGTGGTGTAAGGGGCTCTATAAGGTCTAAAACAATATATGTGTTCTATCTAAGTCGTCCATCTATTTTGAAATATTATTATAGGGTAAGAAACCAAAAATCAACTAGATCGAAGGCTAAAGTGGACCACATGGTAGGAAACATGGATATTAAATCACATGTGCTTCCTATGATGTGGTCCACTTGGGCCTTCAATATACTTTATTTTTGGGATTATGAACTAAAATAATTTAATAAAATTAATGGACGGAATGGATTAAGCAACTACATCATGATGGTCCCCACGGAGCCTTTGAGAGAACCGTCCAGGGCCCTACGCCCAAAATCGGGCGCGCGCTCAAAACAGAGTGGCGCCCGAATTTCCCCCATTTCTCTCCTTCTCACTCCATTCCTCAATACGTTCTCTCATCTTCCTCCCTCTCTCTCCGTTCCTCAATCCCCTTTCTATCTCTCCGTTCCTGCCGTCAGCGCCCTCGCCCGGTCTATTAACAATCGTACATGCAAGAGGGACATTTTCTGGATGGTTAAGATTTTATTATATAAAAGAAAATTATAAATATTAAACATTTACAACTAGATGGATTATTTCAATGGTCTGGATAAGTCTATATCATTGACACGATTTTCATGAACTAGTCACCACTATTTTACATTATGTATAAAACTCCGAGTTTTTAAACAGAACAATAAAATGGTAAACATAGCTTTGGAATGGGAGGGCTCTATGGGCCCCACCATGATGGATATTTTTCATCCACGCCGCCCATCCAGTTCTCCACATCATTTTGGGATTGATCCCCAAAATTGAGCCCTAATTAAGTCCTAAGTCGACCACAAAATGAGAACATGTTGGACGGTTGGACGTCCACCATTCAAAACCTGGGCAGGGGCGACGGATTATTGGTTTTCGCCGACGGATTTTAGCCGTCGGCATTGCCGACGGATTTTAGCCGTAGCTAAAGCCACCCCTAGTCCGTCGGCTTTGCCCAATTTTTTGGTAGTGGACTACCACAGGCTTGTGAGTGACTGAAGGAGATAACACTCTGATGTTCATCGTCTGACACACATCTCCTTAAGATTTGGTTTGTCAATATTTAGACGAATATGGATCGTCCTAGAAAAATTGCGTACCTCGGTGAAAATTTTGTTCTTATCTTGCACAGTCCAATGTGTCGGTATGAAACCTGTGGCAAGATAATTAGCGATATCAGCGAACCAAGGTGAATGGGAGACTCTGAACAACTGTTCATCAAGGAACATGTCATTGATATGTGTCGTCTCAAGGGAATCAGATGGATTAAAGCGATAAAGATGGTCAGCCACTACGTCTCTGTTCCGTTTTTATCTTTTATTTATAGGTCAAATTCCTAGAGTAGGAGGATCCATCTTATTAGGCGGGGCTTAGCATCATTCTTAGACAGAAGATACTTGAGTGCTGCGCGATCTGTGTAAATAATAATCTTAGATCTTATCAAGTAGGACCTGAATTTATCCAAAGTGAACACTACAGCCAAGAGTTCCTTTTCCATAATCGAGTAGTTCACTTGGCCAGGATTTAGAGTCTTACTCACATAATGAATAATGTATGGTTTCTTATCTTTTCTCTGGCCTAGAACTGCCCCAAGAGCATAATTAGATGCATTGCACATAAGTTCAAACGGAAGGCTTTAGTCGGGTGGCTATATGATGGGTGCACTAGTCAACATGCCCTTAAGCTTAGTAAAAGCTTCCTGACATGGCTCAGTCCACTCGTATGGTGCATCTTTTTGAAGTAGATTACATAGAGGACGAGAGATTAGACTAAAGTCTTTTATGAATCTTACGTAAAACCCAGCGTGTCCTAAGAAGAATAGCAAGTCCCGTAGGTTCTTGGGTGGAGGTAGGTTAGAGATAAGATCAATTTTTGCCTTATCCACCTCGATTCCTTTGGACGAGATAATATGTCTAAGGATAATTCCCTTATGAACCATGAAATGTCACTTCTCCCAATTAAGTACCAAGTTCTTTTCTTCACATCTTTTCATCACACATTTAAAACTTTCTAAGTATTCACTGAAAGATGGACCGAAGACAGAGAAATTGTCCATGAAGACCTCTGGATATTGCCCCACCATGTCAGAAAAGATACTCATCATACATCACTGAAAGGTGGCAGGGGTATTACATAGTCCGAATGGCATCCTTTGGTAAGCAAAAGTTTCGTAGGGACATGTAAACGTAGTCTTTTCCTGATCTTCAGGGGCGATCTCTATCTGATTGTAGTCCGAATACTCGTCAAGGAAACAATAATAGGAATGACCAGCTAACCTTTCCAAGATATGATCAATGAAGGGTAAAGGAAAGTGGTCCTTCCTCGTGACGGTATTCAACTTCCTGTAGTCAATGTACATTCTCCTCCACCAGTAGTAACTCTACTTGGCACAAGTTTTTATTGGCATTGGCTACGATGGTGATCCCGGACTTCTTAGGAACTACCTGAGTTGGACTCACCCATTGACTATCGGATATAGGGTATATAATACCCACATCCAATAGTTTAAGAACCAAAAAACAAAAACAAAAACAAAAACAAAATGAAAAGCCCTCTCCCTCTCCCTCTCTCGAGGTCCCTCGCCCCTCACCATCTCCCTCTCCCTCTCTCGAGGTCCCTCGCCCTCGCCGTCTCCCTCTCCCTCTCTCAAGCTCTCGCGCCTTCACACCTCCTTCAACAACACTGGATCTTCAGTAGCGCTACCTCCACCGGTTCTCCCTCGCCCTCACTTCACCTAACATTGAGGCTTCTTCCTCTTTCAAGGTTCTCTCTCCCTTACATTTCTAGGGTTTTGTTGATTTCATATATCAATTGCTGATTTCTTATCTTGTGTTGGGCTGATTTTTTGCTGCATTTGTTTTCATATATATTGTCAAGGGTTAATGTCTTGTGCTAATTGTAGTTGTTTATTGATTCCATATGGCTTTGCCATTTTGATTGATTTATTTATTGTTTTGCTTCTGTATTTCATCTCGTAATTACTTCTACAATGTTCGTATTACACTGTCAAGCTCACACGCCTGTAGCAGTAAAACAGATGGATAGAGTAGATGTAGAATATATACATCAAGGTGGGCCACACGATAAGGGCTGCACCCTCTTGGGTGAGGTTGTGATGGCACCTAATCCACTCTAGATTTTATTGGGCCATGCGGAAAAGACTCTCTTTTTTTTTTTTTTTTTTCCAAAGCAAAGATTGTATGGATAAATCGAAGAAGATTTACATCCATTCAGGTGGGAGCTAACAAAAAGACTCAGGCCCCACCTATCATATACCCAAAACCAAAAACTAAAACGGATGCCCACTCTCTACGTCTCCTCCACATGGGTGGGGGAGGTGGTTCTGATGATACCAACCCCTGCATTGTCAAGGACCAAAGAGCCCCTAATTCTACGCGGAAGGTCAGCACGGGCTGTGTTGAGGTAGTTGGGACACCCTTCCGTAGCCATTCTAGCCAGGGCATACGCAACCGAGTTGCCTTCCCTCTATCAGTAAGATCTATGTGCTTTTAGATTGGAGGTGGTTGGGACACCCTTCCGTAGCCATTCTAGCCATGCAGAAAAGACTCTCAACTCTACATCTATCAGTAAGATCTATGTGCTTTTACATTGGAGGGATAGTGAGCCATTCAGTCTCTTATATTTCAAATCGAAAACCTCCAGATTGCATGTTTGGATGTGGGTTAATAAATATGTATATAAGGTGTGAGGATTTGGCACATGCCCGCAAGCTCTTCGGCAGTATGCCTGACAGGAACATTGTCACTTTAACTGCTGCATTGTTTTATTTCTATTTTTTAAATATAATCTTCCTACTTGAGATTGGGTTTTAAGAGGTCTTAGTTTGGATATTTGTCGTATTAAGGGCATTGTTTTTCTTTTTTCCATGGGAAATTGGAGATGACTGGAGTGCCCTGAATTTGAACCATTGCTATTTTCTAATAAATTTCCACCATGAGTGTAGTTAATTGACCAAATTAGTCTAACCTTTGGTTTAATTTGAGTTATGATTCTATGCTGCATTTACAATTTATTAGATCCTATATATCAACCATCATACTTTGCTAGAATATCAAAAGTTTTCTTATAGTATCATTACAATGGTGCCAGTAGTAGTGGCAGTGGCGACGGTGGTCATGAAAACACTATAATAAGGCTATGAGAGATTCACCTGCTTTCCAATGTTGAATGGAACATATTTGTATTTGATCATGTGTAGAATTTGATGCTTCATTGTCAGGATGAAAAGAACAATCCAATAGCACGACAATATGGGCCAGAAAACAGGAACATTAACACAAAAAGGTCATGCATAATGCTATGCAGAAGGCCTTTGTCATGGAATACCTGAAAGCACAAGGAGAGAAGGATGTAACCTAGGGATTTAGATACAGCTAGATCAACTGCCTTTACCTTCTACATGAGAAGATCAAGAAGTTTACGCTTACTAAAGAAGTCTAAGGATGAAGAGCTTTGTGCTATTAGGGCTGAACCGGATAAGGAATTTGATATTGGAGCCATCCACTTAATTGCATGGAGGTACATTCTTTGTAACGTGAGAAACCAACTTAATTTAAAGGTTGCTTGAGTGCTCAATAATTTTCAGTAACATACCTATTGTGCTTCTAAAAGAGTAACAAGGAGAAAGCATGATAGAAAAGTTCCCTTTTTTCATGTTATACGTTAGTCAATGGGACAATGCTTGTCTTACCACTTTGTATTGATTAGATGGTGATTTTCAGTATACTGGTTTTTTCCATACAATTATCTAGTGAATGGGATGCTCACTCGAATTGAGGTATTGCATTAAATTGCAACACTTCTGGCCAGGCATCATACTAAGGTAGCCATTATGATTGTAAAAGAGCAACATTGAGTGCATGCATGTGCCCTCAGAGATTGATCTCTCATGTTGGAAATTTGCTCACCTGATCTGTAATGTTGTTTTCATTACCACCGTTCATGTGAGCTAATGTCATTTCATTTCAACTAAAACATAGTGGGTTGTTTTAATTAGAAAGTGTGCCCTTGTTGTGGTGAAAGATGACACAATCTACCCATTGGTTTGGCAGCATTGCAAGGTAACCTGAAGCTTCTGCAGTCTTAAACATTAACATAAGCTCATAAGCTTCTGCAGTCCACTGGGTGGCTCCTACAGAGGATGGACTACTCTCCACAACCCTTTTCTTTTTCCAAGCATATCGAATTCTACATTTAATGGATTTTGGATCAGAGATCATTCCAATGGCTGCTGAAGAATACAATGTTTAGGTAATGAATTCCTCAAAATCCTCTGTATTATCATAGATTATCTCTTAAAAAAAAAAAGTGTAGATTCTCTCAAAGGTCAGTTTACAAGGGGGTTGTTGCTACAATTGTTGGCACCTTTCTAGGCCTAAGAGTGAGTGATCAGATTCTAGTCAGCCTTTATGTAAAGAAAGGAACCATATATTTGTCTTAGTTTTTTGAGAAAAAAAAATTGGGCATTTAAACCATATTAGTAGAAGTCTCTAACAAGGCTGCCACATTCATAACTTGGTAGGCATATCTATTTAATGGCTACTGGGAAGATATTGGGACCATTAAGTGCTTTTTTTATGCTAATTATAACTTGGCTCTCACAGATTAGGTAAACCAATTTTTTGATGTGAATGTGATGTCGATACAAATTGCAATTATTTTTACTTATAAACTGAAATGACCAAACTGTATTTTCCTTGCTTCTAAATATACACTTCAAGTCATGATGTATTGTTTGGGTGTTGATTATGTCAGAAAATTGAATTTAAAACATTCACTTGTGTTTTCTTAAATTGCAAATTTAGTTGCATAAGCAGGAAATATAAGTACCTTTTCTGGAAAGAAAATCTGGATATATGATAATCATAGGACTCAAGAAAATGGTTGGTAATAAAATTTCTATTTTCCTGATATTCTTTTGTTTTCATGTGTAGATGAAGGAATGGGTATTGTATGTTAGAACAAAAGGTTGCTGATAACTAGTATATCTAGAGTTGTTCCATGCATTTCCATTTCATCTTCTTTTCCTTCAGTCATTTTAACTCTCTCACATTAGTTTTCTTTAGGTCAGACTTTTGGTTGCGGCATAGTTAGTACCTGATGTATAGTTTGGGGCAGAGTTACTGTTTCATGTGGTGGGTTGCAAATCCAAGAGAATTACAGCTGCACACAAGAAAACTCTTGTGTGCTTTTTTTCCCTTCATTCATTGTTACTTCTGTTTTGCCAATAGTCTTCATTAGAACTTGTGGCTTTCCATTTCATCATCATCACTAGGTTTAGTTTAATCCACTGATGAATCTAAACTAATCATCATCATCATCATTGGGTTCAACTTAATCTACTGACAGATTTTTTAAAAAAAGCTACCACCTTGGGAATTTTGGTCCATTCCATCCTTGATTTATGAAAGGTACCAACTTCGTGAGAAGAGTATCATTAGTTTTGTTTAGTTTATTTTTTATTTTTATTTTTTGTATTGACTTGCTTTATGTGTAGACCATGTACCTAGTTCTAATGGAGAAACCAGGTGCAAGGATGGGCTTTCATCAGACAATGTACATGAGACATACATGAACTCAAATTAAAACCAGATTGAATTGTGTGACCCACTGTCTTGAAGTCGTTGTCCCAAAATAAGATAGGTTGACAATCATGACCTCTGATTCGTAGACACATGGTTCTTGAAATACATAGAGAACAGATTGAAAAATGCTCGGTATCTACTTCAGAATGTTCACATGAACTCTTGAAACAAGCAGGAAGTAGCTGCATGCAATTCTATTCAAGTGAGGAGCCTAGAGCCTTGGGGCTTTTTCAGTGGGGTACATTGGACTTAGATTGAAAGAATAGAGAAAAAAACCTTTAAAATCACATTTAAGATGGCCCTCATTAGCTGAGATTCTTTGACATTAACAGGGCTTATGTAGGAGAACTACATCTCACATGGAGAAACAGGTACTAAAAGTAGACTGAACAAGTGATGACTTTTGCTGTCACCTTTTCTAATTTGGCAGCTACTAGAAAATCATTGTTTACTTTTTGTCATAGCTAGACTAGAAGAAAAGCTCTTGGACATGGTATGAACCCCGTCTCTCTTTCTTTCTTTTTCTTTTCTTTTTATATGCTTTTATATGACAGGAGATATCTATATGTGGCAAATAATATGCTATGCCAATTTGTTGATCCCATGTTCTGCACCCATATGGATTAAATCAACTGTTTGACATTGAAATAGAAAAGGTATATACTCCCGTATGGATGCTTTTGCCATGCATTCTAGATCATACTGTCTACACTGGAATCTTGCATAGAAGGAAGGGAAAAAAAAACTTTTTTCTCGATTGCGAGACCTGTCTCTTACTTTAGAGGTGTTATATGATGCTTGATTGGGAGAAACAATATGGATTTGTTCGACCCAGAAGTAGCAGTGGTTGGTCCACATTATGTAGTTTGGAGGAGTACTTGGGTCCAATATACATCTGATTTTATCATTTCTGAAGTTTTTTTATTGTTTCATAATACTAATGATTTAGCGTAGATGTGAAATATTTCAGATTGTTAGTGGATCTGAACATACTATACGTGCAAAACTCACATTCTCACAAGAATCATATGGTATGACCGAGATTCTAACCTATGAATTTGAAAGAAAATGTATGAGCTGCAAGCTTCCATAACACATCTTGTTTATTTTTCTATTTAGTGTAAACATTAGCTTGATTCATTGATTTTTTTTATTTTTTATTTTTAAAATGTCTCTTTTGGTGGAAATGGATTCCAATAGGAAACCAATTCCAAGTATTTACATGGGCCCAAATACAAGAATTTGCATCTACCTATGGTTTTCATTTCCATAGTGGATATTTCGAGATTTTCACTCAAACCACTCTTTATGAATTGAAGTGGTTAGGATTTTGCTGTCTATTGGTGAATCTTTTTGGTTTTTAGATGATGCCATGGTTGATTCTGGCTTGGGCATATTCTTCTGGAATGAAAATTGACATGTTTGATCAATGGTTGTTTTGTCTTTGCAGGCACTAGCATCTCAATCTCGGTGACTCAACTTGTTGCAGGAACTGTTCGCCGATACTTGTCGGGCAACCCATGTTGATTCTAGGAGTTGTGGAGGCCACTGTTATAATGTACTCTTATTTGTACAATTTCTGCTAAGGAAGAGAAGAGGTCTATAATTTATATTTCATTACATTTGGTTAGTGCCCTTTTATTGTTCTTCAGTGCACACTCAGTGTCTAACATTGGTGCAGTTATCTTGCTCTGGGCACCTGTAGTCTTAGTACGTCTCATTGTCCTTCAATAATTTAATATATCGAGATTTCTTTCCCATCATCATTTACATTTTTCTTCTTAATCGATACTTGGAAGTTAATATAATCATTTACTCTGTTTTACAATCTTTAAAATCTTTATATGTAAATCTGTGCCCATATGCATTGTCGGAGAAACTAAAAAACTTACTCATTCTCAGATTGCATTGTGGAATATGCATCCATTATTCAAAGAAAGGACGACATTCTAAGCATTCACACTCTCTCCTTACTAGCTAAATTAGTGAGTCTTCTTTCCTTCATACTATATGATTCATTGATGAAGTGGCCTGACCATTTGGACAGGTCCATGTTTATATATTATCTTGAAATTGATGAAGTAGATCCGGATGTGCGTCGGAGCTATCCGGATGTTGAGCGGGGGTCCCTGGAAGGTGGGAACCGCTGTTATGACCATGATAAGCTGTCTATTTCCTATGGACAATAATATGGGTGGCCTGGCCATTTGGACAGGCCTGTTGTATGTATTATCTCGAAATTGATGAAGTAGATCCGGATGTGCGTCGGAGCTATCCGGATGTTGAGTGGGGGTCCTTGGAAGGTGGGAACCGCTGTTATGACCATGATGAAGCTGTCCATTTCCTATGGACAACATTGGAGGGGCCTGACCATTTGTTGTCATTACTAGAGTTGCATTTTGAGAAAACTCTTCAAATGTCTACATAAATGACCGTGGAAGTAATTTTACAGAGGTCACTAAGAAATTGAAAGGAAAATGAGTGGACTTGGACAACAATCGGTTTTTTATTCTTCAGGTAGGTGATGGGCTAATGGCTGAAAAAAGCCTATTTACTTGTGAAAAAAATATCATACCGTCAAAATATATCTTCTCTTTCAATTCTTTATCATTGAAATTTTAGGGTAAAGTCGAGCAAATTTCTCTAATGAAGTCAAAGATTTGTATTTTCAACATTATTGTAATTGTAATTGTAATTGTAATTGTAATTGATTGAATGAAGGTTTGTAATTGATTGTAATGGAATGAATGAATGATTATCCAGGTGGTAATTGAATGAATGTTTATCCAGGTGGTAAGAAACAACTACGGATATTGAATGAATGAATGCTTATCCAAGTGGTAAGAAACAACTATGGATATTGAATGAATGAATGCTTATCCAGGTGGTAATTGAATGAATGATTGTAATGAAATGAATGAATGATTATCCAGGTGGACATTGACTGTAGCCGGTAAGAAACAGCTATAGATATTGACCATAGCCGATAATTTGACAGCTGTAGCCATTATTAAATTTGGCATATTGCTACGGACTTTTAGCTACAAATAATATCCGTAGCTATTTATGTTTATCACTACAGATATAATTGCTACGGATTATATCCGTAGCTGTTGTAACCTATAGCTACGGATTAAATCCGTAGCTATAGGTTCCAGACCTATTGTTACGACACCTACGACAACGGCCGTGCCACGGACTAGCTACGGACTAAAATTGTAGCCATAGGTCTATGGCTACGGATTTTATCCATAGCCTTTGCCCGTTTTTCTGGTAGTGTCACTTTGATGGAAGATTATGAGAAATGAACGGCTAGGATGATGGATCTTGGGATAGGAAGTGGGCCACACAACACACTTTTCTCTCTTTGGAAGAGCTTGAACATCCACTTTTTTTGTTGCTTGGAAATTGTGTAGAGAAAGAGAGAGAGAAAGGGTGGTTGTAAGAGAGAGGTGATGGGTATGAGTGATGGATGTGAGTGATATGTATTTGACTTGATAGTTGACTTAGGGTATGTTGCTTATCTTGGGGAGAAAGAAAGCATGGGTTGTGTACTTTGATTGATTGATTGATTGATGGGTTGTAGAGATTCTCTTGGGTTTGCAAATGTGCGGCGTTTCTTCTAGATAAACACGGGCCCACATCTCCTAGTCAAGGTATCGAATCGGTGTGCAAGACACGACGTTGGAACTGCGGTGACGGTGCGGTCACAATGGTAAAAGTCTCAGATTGAGCCGACTCAGATCTACGAGATACGACTAAAGGTCGCGCGCAAACGTCAATTATAGGTCACGGGTTGCCGGAATTCGTCGGGAAGGATCGCGAGAGTCAATGGAACAGTACGGACTAGGATACTGGCCTTACACGCCACCTCCTGGCGGGGCTCCTCTTCATAGAAGTCTTCTCTCAATCCTTTGGGATCTGCATCCAGGTCTGCC
Source organism: Magnolia officinalis (assembly GCA_021015155.1). Classification (NCBI taxonomy): domain Eukaryota; kingdom Viridiplantae; phylum Streptophyta; class Magnoliopsida; order Magnoliales; family Magnoliaceae; genus Magnolia; species Magnolia officinalis. The sequence goes on along the minus strand of JAJHSJ010000944.1, from coordinate 72,765 downwards.
CCATAAGCACCCTCATCTATGCCTGCATTATTTGTATGGTTATATATTCAAAGGATGAGTGACCAACTCAGTGGGAGCTCCCCTCAAGATTACACATTGCTGCATTAGTTAAGCATAGTTTTGAATAATAAAACATATAAAGTAGTCCATGATGCGATCTTGTTTAAGTGCATGGAGGTGTGAGTACACATCAACTGGAAATGCACATCCAGTTGGTCAAATGAATAGACCTTTCAAACAATCAATCCATTCATGCAAGAGAATGAGCCTTTCAAACAGTCAAATCATTCAACTTGTAAGGGAGGGTTTTCAAACAGTCGACCCACTCACATAGAGTAGTGGGCCTTTCAAATAGTTGGCTTACTTAAATATAAATGGGCTTTTCAAACAGTCAGCTCATTTATGCCTGGGAATGGGCCTTTCAAACAGTCAGCTCATCCCCAATAGGGGAATGGACCTTTCAAATAGTCAGTCCATTCAGGCAAGAGAATGAGTCTTTCAAACAGTCGACTCATTAAACTTACAAAAGAACCGGTCTTTAAGACAGTCGACCTGCTCAAGTAATATAGTGGGCCTTTCAAACAGTCGGCTCATTCAAGCATGAGAATGGGTCTTTCAAACAGTTAACCATTCCTAATAAGAAAATGGGCCTTTAAAACAGTTAGTTCGCTAGAATGCAAGTGCCATGAATGCATGATTAATCCCTACCATTATTATTTCAATTTGCAAACAACCAATTTAGGAAAGCTCAAAGGTCACTATGAGGGGCTCGTCACCTAGTATAGGCCGATAGCTCGGGCATAGTGTCCCATTCGACTATCCCCGACTAGGGTTGTACATGAACCGAGTTAGCTCGGTTAGCTCGCTCGACTCAACTCGAAAAAGCTCGATTTGACTCAGTTCGAGACGAGTCGAGCTAATTTTTTGAGCTAAAATAAAATAAAATAAAAATTCGAAGCTTGCCCGAGCTCGACTCGACTCGACTCGACTCAGATTGAACCCCAACTCAAATCAAACTCGGATCGAACCAGTTCGGTGACTTGGTTACTTTGATATTGATGTTGCTCACCAAGTGTTTCATGAATGACTCAACGAAGAGACGGCTGATGGCAAGGAAGGTATGTATATGAAACAAATACCATTTTTTTCTTGATTTTGATGTTGCCTACAAGGTGTTTGATGAAATACCTGTAAAATCGCTACTACTATTTTACATACAGTGAGAATTTGAAGGAGCAGTCCATGTGTTTGTGAAAATGTTGCACATGCTAACTCGGCTCGAATCTGACTGAACCGAGCTGAGCTGGCCAGTTAAGCTCAAGGACTGAGCCGAGTTGAGTTCGAGCTAGGGTCTGCTAGTGGCCGAGCCGAGTCGAGTTGTGCCAGGCTTGACTCAGTTCGACTCGTGTACACCTCTATCCCTGGCTCATGAGACTCCATCATTAGGATGTTTAATGGCGTGCTCCTCATCCGATGCTCAGTCACAATTTAATAGTGGGGCTTGTCATTGCATGGTCAATCCAATTAAACCCATCAATCGAGGTAGCCAACATGTTGAGGGTCCATTATGATCACTACCAGTTGAGTTACATCCCAAGTCTGGATGTATATGTATAAGCGGGGTTCTCCCACTAATAAATGTAATGGTTTGAGGTTCGCAAGCATGTAGTTCATAAATATTCCTTAAGCATGAATTGATATACATATAGATGTCTACACAAAATAAGTATTGAGCATGTAATTAAATTCAATAACTAACACAAATAATTTTAAAAAAGAGTTATCAATTATTAGGTAAAATTAGAGTTGAAGTAACACCTAAGCTAACATGGAAGAGGAAAGCTCAAGGGGTAGAATCCTCACCTTGGGAGTTGTTTCTCTTAACGATGTTGTCCTTAGAAGGGGTGTGTGTGTGTGTGCGCACGCGCGCTTCTTAAGATTGAATCCTACTCGCTCTTCTTCTGATTAGAGTAGGGCGGTGGGTTTGAATCAACTTTGAATAAATGCTACCTGTCTATATGAAGACATAACGTATAAAGAGTCGAATTAAGTAACCAACTCATCTTAATAACTCTTAAGTAAACGGACATTGGGGAAACATCTTACTATATTTGAAGTTGGCACAAAGCGGTGCTAGACTTAATTCACAATTGCACTCGGTTAATGGTTTTAACTTGCAATGGTTCTCCAAATGTTGCTGTCCAAATGGACCCAATTAGATTAATTCTACCTAAGCTCCATACACCATCGAGTTAATAGCATATGTCTTACTCATTTAAAATAATGGACCACATGAGGAGGTTTACCTGAGGACCTGACTTGGTTAGGGGTTGAGAAAATTGGGTTTACCACGAGAGAAGTCGCTAAATCCGGTATGGACTGGGTTGGTGCTGGTTAAGCGGCAACCGAGTCAACCTGGCTGAGCCAATTACTCGGCTGAATTGGGTTGCTCCTTCCCTTCTTTTCCTTCCTTCTCTCCTCCCCTGCTCCCTCTCTCCTCCTTTCTTTATCCTCTTTTGTTCTTCCAGACAGGATTGATAAACCTAGCCAGCAGGGTGACTCGAGTCGTAACCTGGTCAGCTTGTTGGCAGCGTCTACTTGTTCTGATGGCCACCCCAAACTATCAGCCGTTGTCTCCTCTTCTCTTTTCCCCTAGGTTCTTCTTTCCATCTCTCTCTCGCTCTCTCCTTTCTTTCCCCTATGCTCCTCTTTCTCACAACGGTGCTTCCGGCTCGCACTGACCCAACTCCTTGTAGGCTGTTGTAGCCTTTTTACTTAGTAAAAATAACTTAGAAGGGAATAGGAGAAAACAAATTTTTGTTGTAGTACTTCTTCATATATGAAATGAAATACATACACATATTTATAGTAAAAAATTAAAAAAAAAATTAAAAAAAAAAAAAAAAAACTAAGGGACATGACTCTTCAACAAATTAGAGATATGAACCTTTTCAACTAAGGGACATGTGACTGTTCAACAAAGAGACATGAACCTTTTTCACAAAAGTGCACTAATTCAACACTCCTTAAGTCCCACCCTAAATTCGGAAAGAAATCTTCTTTGATAAGATAGGGCTTAGGAATATCAGGAAATCCTAACTTAAGGGGTTTTCCATTTTTTTTGTTTGCTCGCTTTGTGTATTTGCTTTCCTCCCGGGGTACTGCTGTGTAGAGGGTTATATGATAGGCGTAGGTAGCTTCAATTTTCTTTCCAGCTGGAAAAATTCTGATGTAAAGCCTTGATCCCACGTTAATAAAATTGATAATTTTAAATAAAAAATAAAATACCAAGCTCAAACAGCAAGGATTGGATTGAAGCTCGGCTCGTATAAAGCTCGAACAGGTGTGTGGCGTGTAGGTTCCGTGTTGGTCATAGGTCTGCGGCTTCGTTTTCTTTTTGCGTCTGATGATAGGTTCCGTGTAGGTTCTTTTTATCCTTCGGAACCCGATGTACAGCAGGTTGTAAAGGCTTTTCTCATATGAATATAGCCATTGGTTGATTTAAAAAAAAAAAGGGTGTGTGGCGTAACCCGACAGGTCGAGTAGCAATTAATATCATAGTGAACCCGGACAGTTTCAACGGTGGCGTCATTCATACATCTATTTCCAGCAGTGTGACCCACTTAAGGCGTTGGATCTGCTTCCAGGTGGATTCACACCCTGAGATGCTGCCAGATGGAGGGACGACTAAGAGAACACGTGGATGGACGGTGTGTATAAAACACATGCATCAATATAGGTCAAGGATTTTTTTTTCAATTGTGGGTACCCGAGCACCACAGTTTTGGTGTTTTACTTCACAGTGGGTCCCATGGTGGATCCAAAATCCCACAGATTTGTTTTCTTCTTCTTCTTTTTTTTTTTTTCCTCGGGCTGACGCTTGCATTTTCCGTCATGGGTCTGCATACGGTGGGCCATGGAAGTTATTAATGGTGGGACGTTCAATCACTACTGTCGCTGATGTGGCCCCACCTGAGATCAGATATGCTGCTTTTCTAAGCTCACGCCTGAAATAGGTCTGCAGAAACTGATGGATGGCGTGGATATAGAACACATAATTGTATGGATATAGAACACATAAATCAGGGTGGATCCCACAGCGTTGTAGAGTACGCTGCCATGGACATTGTGCAGTTCACGCTGTCCTCAAGCATGCCCCACGTGTAGCCTGCAATGTCTCCACGGTGGGCCGACTGCGGGTGGGGCTGTGGCCTCAATAGGTTGGATCGCCCAAATGAGGGCTGTGGCTTCGATAGGTTGGATTTCCTGCGAAGGCCCTTTGCAGGAAGTTCCTGCGTGCTAGATGCTGGGTGAAGGCCACCGAGATGTTTGCAAGAAATTCAACACGTTTATTCAATTGTGAGCTCATTTTAAGATATGCTGTAAAAAACGACGTATCCAAAACTTAAGTAGGTCACACTAGAGGAAACAGTGGGGATTCAATGTGAATCCTTGAAACATTCTTGGGGGCATAAAAGTTTTGTGTTAGTAAATATTTTTGGTATTTTCACACCATCCTAGTAGTTATGACCTTATAAACGGTTTGGATGACATAAAAACATCAGTTGGAGTCCAGGAGGGTTTCAATGGTAAGAATTTCATTTTCCAATTTTCCCTTTACGTGTGATCTACTTTGGTTTTGGATCCACTTCATTTGGTCTCATTTCCTAAAAGGAGCACTCAAAATGAATAGACGAGTTGAATTTCTCACAACATCTCGGTCGACCCATCCAGCATCCTTGAGCAGGAACTTCCTGCGAAAGACTTTCGCAGGAAATCCGCGTCCCCAAATGAGGATAGAGGAGAAGGCTTTCTCGGATGACATCTTCCTGGACAAGGTAGGGCTGGGGAATCTAAGGCAGGAGTGAAAGGCCCAGGTGTGGGATCTATGTTTGCTGCCCTCCGGCTCCTCCTCTGCTTTGGTCGTTTGAGATTGCAGCTGCAGAAGTATAGGTTGCCAGGTTTGTATAAGTGGTCCTGTCCTTGAATGTGAGGTGGTAGTGTGCAAATGAGGAGTCTGGATTGGCTCCTTGCGGTTTGCATGCCCTGTTTTGAGTGTCAGATCTTTTTCATTGTGATTTCTTCTGCTTGGCTTATGTAATAGGTGAGGCCTGATTTGTTTCATATTTATCAAGATTCAGGGGGAAGGCCTTCTTTTGGAAAAAAAAAAAAAACAAAAGCTTTCTCGAATGAGGAAGAATGAGGGTAGTTTTGTCATTTTGAAAAATAGGCTTCATGAACAGTATATAATCCTAATACAATACGACGGCAGCGGCTGAATGTCTAACGGTGCAAAACTCAGGCGCTTTTTAAAATATTTTGAAAGGCACGTTTATCCAGAAATAGCCTAAAAGGTAAGCGATTATACAGGAAAATCCTTTCATTAGATAACTACGACAGCATCAAAGTCTACGAACTTCAAAGCTACAGTAAGCTTTCAGCCATGTTTTCGAAGCTCCTAATGTCGTTCCTCCTCATGAGATATGCGGCTTCCAAAGGCGACGGCGAAGATTTTATTTACAACGGATTCCATGGCGTTAACATGAGCTTGGACGGCGCAGCCCAGATCACATCTGAAGGCCTCCTGCTTATCAACAATTCCATACAACAAAAGAAGAGTCACGCCTTCTACCCCATTCCCCTTCACTTCAAACCATCACAAGGTAAAACTCAATCCTTCTCTACCAATTTCGTCTTTGCGATCGTGCCGCTGTATCCGGAAGTGAGAGGCCACGTTTCCGCCTTCGTTATCTCACCTTCGAAACTGTTCCCAGGAAGTGAAGTGGGCGAATACATGGGCATCTTCAATCCGAATAACGTTGGCAATTCATCGAATCACATAGTTGCCATCGAGCTCGACACGTACCTTAATCCAGAATTCCGTGATATCGATGACAACCATGTCGGAGTCGACATCAATGGCTTAGATTCCATCACGTCTGCTCCTGCTGCTTACTTTAGTAATAAAAGTGGTGGGTTTAAGAATTTAAGCCTTATAAGCGGAGAACCGATGCATGTTTGGGTAGAATACAATGGTCTACAAAACCGTCTCGATGTAACATTATGGCCTATAAGCTTACCTAAACCTGATCGTCCACTCTTGTCATCGATGTTGGATCTTTCACCAATCTTGTTAGATGACATGTATATCGGTTTTTCTTCATCAACCAAGACGGCTCCTTCATCCACTTACATCTTGGGATGGAGCTTTAAGATGAACGGTCAAGCTGAGGTCCTTGATGCCTCGCGCCTTCCTAAGCTTCCACGGATAGGACCCAAAAATAAATCGGAGCTTTTAACAATTGGGTTACCCATAATTGTGCTATTTTTAACATTAATGGCTATCTCGGCCATCGGTCTCATCGTGAGAAGGAAGATGAAGTTCTCTGAAGTACTAGAGGACTGGGAACGTGAATACGGACCCCATCGGTTCTCATACAAGGATCTATACATGGCCACTAAGGGCTTCACAAACAAACAGCTCCTGGGGGTCGGCGGTTTCGGGAAGGTATACCGAGGGGTTTTATCAACCTCGAAGATAGAAGTGGCTGTGAAGAGAGTCTCTCATGAATCTCGACAAGGGATGCGGGAATTCGTATCGGAGATTGTGAGCCTGGGCCGCCTCCGTCACCGGAACTTGGTGCGACTTCTCGGCTACTGCCGGCGAAAGAGGGAGCTGCTACTTGTCTATGATTTCATGCCTTATGGAAGTCTGGACAAATTCCTATTTGACCATACAAATAGAATGCTGAGCTGGAGTCAACGATTTGGTATAGTCAAGGGAGTGGCTTCAGGGCTTCTATACTTGCATGAGGAGTGGGAGCAGGTGGTCCTTCACAGAGACATCAAAGCCAGCAATGTTCTATTAGATAGCGAGATGAAGGCTAGATTAGGTGACTTCGGCCTAGCCAGATTGTATGATCATGGGACTGATCCACAGACGACCCACGTGGTTGGGACCCTCGGATATCTTGCACCGGAGCTAACTAGAAATGGGAAGGCCACCACAAGCACTGATGTGTTCTCGTTCGGAGCTTTCATGCTCGAGGTTGCTTGCGGGAGGAGGCCCATTGATCCCCGATCATCGCCGGATGAGGTGATGATCTTGGTCGAATGGGTGTCAGAATACTGGAGGAGGGGCACAATTCTGGCAGCGGCAGATTCGAAGCTGGGACTTGACTATGAGGTGGAGGAGATGGAGTTAGTGCTGAAGCTTGGATTGCTGTGTTCTCATCCATCGTCAGCCGCAAGACCGAGCATGCGGCAAGTAATGCAGTTTTTGGACCGCAATGTACCTTTACCCGAGCTCTCATCCGATGATCTGGGTGCGGCCATCCTTGCGGGAGGCCATTATAAAGGATACGATGATCTACGCTTGTTATATCCTTCTTCTTTAGAACAGGGGTTGGCAACTACATCATCGGTCCAAGAATCGATCCTCTCCGGTGGCCGTTGATGGACGATGCTAAGGTGTTGCAGGATGGTGCGAGTTTGCTATGCTTTAACGAATTCTGTATTACTAAATACAAGTGGGGATTATCTACTGATGATCTTCCATTATTGATACGATGAGCGTCAAACAATTGATTTTTATTTATTTATTTATTATTATTATTATTATTTTTAATGATTCTCAAAATTTCATGAATATGGAGAAACTGAGAGGGCTCAGGCCATAAAAAGGGCGTAAGGCCCCTGTTGTACCAGGCATTCACATTCGGGAGGCTCACCCTAGGGGGCCCTCCTATCATATAAAGTAAAAATCTAAGAGAATAGGACCGCCCCTAATCCTATCCTATCTAGGACCAGTTCTCCTATGGAGAAACGAAGGAGGTTGGTACAAACAATTGATATCAACCGTTTAGATCTTCGATCCATGGGCCCTGCTTGTACAAAGTGACCAATCGAATCACTATCTATAAATACTCAATCCGAAAAGTTTTATAATTCCTCTGCCATGTAAATGGAGCTGGGCATCGGACCGAGTCGACTCGGATTTGGCCCAACCCGACCAGGTTCGGATTTTACATGTCCCAACCCGAACTCGGACAGAACCGATACCGAGTCTGAGTCAGATGACTCGGACAGACCCGAATATGTGCTGGTCTGAACCGATCCGAGTCCGAACAAACCCGAATGCAACATCAATTTATCAAAAGAAGGAGAAGCGAAGAGAAATTTCTGAATTCAAAGAAGAGTTGCACTAATTCAAAAGAGATGAATAGAGAAATAAATGAAAAACGTAGAAGGGGAACATTACGCATTGCAGGAGTGGGACCCACCTGGAACAGAATGGTGAGGCGGGTGAAGGGAGCGGTGCAGGTCTTGCTGACGGCACCAGCGATGCCTCCCGCCAGAAGCTGCGACACCGTGCCGTTCTGTGAGGAAGGCTGAGGGAGTGCTTGCTGCCGCTGGTGATGCGAGGACTTCCAAATGCCACCATCGACGACACCTCCGTTCACGGAGTTTAGAGCTCTCTGCCCTCCCAACACAGCGACCCGAGCTTCCGTCCGCATTTCCCCTTCTTTCTGATCTCCTCCCCTTCTAGAGCTGGAACTCTCTCAAAACCCTAGAAAAAACAAAAAAAAAAGAGCGGATAATTTCTAGGGTTTGGGGAAGAAAATTTTTGGGGAATGAAATGTCCTCTGAGAAACCCTAGAAAAAGTAACATGGGATCTTCCTCTTCTTTTTGGTATAATTTTCAAATTTCAATTCAAAACCCACTAAAAACACTAGAAAATTTCGGGACGAGCGTTCAGGCGGGAGAAATTTGGGGAAAAAATGGAGCTAGGGTAAAAATTTAGGGGGAAAACGAGCTAGGGTAAATCGTTAGGGGTGAAAAGGGGGTATTTATAATATACCCGACGTCAAAACCGGGTCGGATCTGTTCGGATACGGTGCTATCCGTACCTGATTCGAAATACTTCCGGATCTGGGCCATCAAAATTGATCAGGCCCGATCAGACCGTCGGTTCTGTTCGGAACGGTACCGAGTCGGGTCTAATCGGGTCGGATCCACCGGATCAGGCCTAAGTTGCCCACCTCTACATGTAAACCATAGTAGATATTTTATTTTTTTACACACGCACTCACACCCCCACACACACTCACACAATGGTACCCGAACCTACGACGTCATGCTGAAACACGTGTTAGTCTACCACGAATAAGGACCCCATAGTAGGTATATGTAGTCTAGTTAGCATGAATGGAAAGTTGGTGGGAAACTCAACACATTTCAAAATGAGATCAAGGACGGTAGTAGATTTTTGTGCACAGATATCTCAGTGTACATTGTATTATGAAGATTGTGGATAATATGATTGTTACTTAATTTTGATATCTGCAGTTGGCTGATGTTGTTTGTTAGTAGAAATCACATTTACAAAGGTTATGAAAGATTTTCCTTATGTTTTTTAACATTTTAAATGCGCGTAGGGATTCTTGAAACGTTGAGATTTTCTCAAGCATTGCTCCTGGACAACTGCTTTTGTGGAAAACATATGCAGATCTATCTAAGAGGGATTTATTATCATTATTATTATTTTTTTTTAAACACACGCACACACACCCTCACTATAGTGAAATTTCACCACCTACGGATACTCGAACCCTTGACCGGGTGTTAAAACTCCTGGGAGTCTACCACCGGAGCAAGAATAAGGATCCTTATTTAAAAAATTAAAATTAAAATTAAACAACCCGAAAATCATCTAGAGTGCAAGATCACAGGGTTCCCATTATCCATTAGGCTCGAAACTTTATATCTGACATAAGGACTATAAATGAACCGTACAAGTCAAATTTCAGCTGTTGGATCCCTGTGGAAGTGGCCCAATGGACAGATCAGCCCATAAGCCATTGATTTTGGGCCCACCTACTATCTGGATATGCTTCAAAATTGGTCTCGACAATTTAAATGAGATGAGAAAAAGGATGGACGGATCACATCTCTCACAAGCAGCACAGTGGACTCCACTTTGTGTGGGATGTGCATAGTGCACATGTAAACTAGCCCTGCATTGTATCGTCAATGAGAGTCAAACTCTCTTGACCGACTCAAATTCAAAAAACGGCAACTGCCGTTCCCTATTGTTGAACAGAGCACCTGAGTTTGGTCTTGTGGGCCATCACCGTACATCAACGGTCCAATCCGGACCGTCCATGAGATTCACATGGCCCCTATCACTAAGGCCTAGGTGGAGGAATTTCAAAAGACATTAGAGATCGGTTTTCGATCGTCTAAACGGAAGACGGACGGTGGCTTTACAGATTCCTTGGGCCGCATCAAAGGATGGCAAAAAATACACTTTCCAAATGGTTTTTCATCACGCATCTAATGGACGGCGTGGATTCCTCCATAGACGTCAATCATGGGCCCCACCTTCAGCACAGCGCATGCACAGGCCCTGTTTACGTGCGTCTGAGACCTGGACGATCCAGGCCGTTTTGCAGACATGGCCAGGATCGGTCCGACGATCCTGGACGTTCAAAATCCTCCCCTAGGCCAACCGACCAGAGCTCCGTGAAGGTTAAATGGCTCAGATCTTGCACTGGGAGCCCTTATAGCTGAAAATTCCATTCCAAATGCAGACTGGTTGCGTTTTTCTGCGTAAAGAAAGTCCTGCACTGACTTAGCTGTCTCCTACGTAGGTTCTTCACTGCCTACTGCTGCGGAGAGTCTCTCCCTTACGCACTCCCAGCTGACCGACTCTCGACTACCTATAAGAAAGAAAGAGAGAGAACGTGAGAGTATCATCCAATCTTGGAATCAGTTGCTGGGAACGTCAGTAAGAAAGAGAGAGAAAGAGACAGTAGTTTTTAGAATTGTTTATTTGTTTTATTTACAGTTTTTTATTATAATTTTTTCGAGATCTGGTCCAATCATGTTGGGCTAAACTTCTTAGCTAGGGCTAAGAGGTGAAGCTTGTGGCTGGGATTATGTTAGTTGAACTACTTTAATGTTAGTTTGATTATAAGGAATTGTCTGTAGTTTTTAATGGTTTGTCGTGACTTACATTACAATAGATCTGCGATGGCTTTAAGTAATTCCTTTTCACTATTCTGATTATGCGGTTAGGAAGCCCTGTTGTTCACCATCGCCCCTTGGACATGGTTGAGTGATGGAATCCTTCCTAACATTCATACATCTTTTGATTGGTTGTACGGATTGGTTTAGTTCTGTTGTTTACTGTCTCATGGGCATGGTTTTGTGATGGAATCTACCCTAATTCTCATACCCTCTATCTCTTTGAAAACTAGATCAAAAGAAAATTTCAGATCGAGCTTTAGTGATATATCTTCCAACTGGACGAAGATGGGACTCAAAGTCCAGTTGAGTTTATGAATCAAACGTAGATCTCCCTAATCTCTATAAGTGGATCCTCTGAATCCCTAGTTTCCCACCTTTGAATTTTACACATTTTAGATTACTATTTTACCATTATTCACTCATATTCACCTGATTTAGATTACATCTTATTCTAGTTCTAGTTCAAGTTACTTTCAAATAACGTTCAAGGTTCAGTCCCTATGGATTCGACCTCGGTCTTACCGAGATTATTACTACATCACAACCCTATACTTGGAGTGTGAACAAGTTTTTGGCGCCGTTGCAGAGAATTGACGGTTATGTTTTTCTGAGATTAAGTAGATTTGGGATTAGTTTAATATTAGGATTTTTACTAATTTTAGGTTATGATTTTTTTAAAAAATTTAATTTCTAGAAACTAACCTGTTTTTCTGTTTTGTAGGATCCTGACATAAGCTTCTAATTTGGTAATCCCTTTCCAATTTCTCTACTTTTTCTATTTTTAGAACTAGGGTTTTAGTTTTAGAAATTTTCTAATTATAGGCTTTCTTTTTAGAAATTTTCTATTTAGATTCTTCCTTTAAGTAACTTTCTAATTTTAGAAAATTTTCCTTTTTAGAAACTAACATTACTTTCTAATTTTAAGATTAGGTTTTCTATTTTAGAAACTTTCTAATTTAGACTATCTTTAGAATTCTTCCTCTTTTAGAAAATAGTTTACTTTCTATTTTTAGAAATTAACTTGTTTTGGTTTGTTTTGCAGGTTTTTAACTTAGGGACTCTAATTTGGTAACTTCTTTCCAACCTTCTCTTTCTTTCTAGAATTTTTTTCCTTTATTCTTTTTAGGTTTAGGTTTAGAATCTGATTGAGGGCTGTAAGTGTTTCATGCCCAAGTGGGCTCGTGACAACACTCGACATCTCTTGACTGAAGGAGGATTGGTTGAGGGGTTGACTATTCATCGCAGAACTAGACACCACTCAAAATCTCTTGAGTTAACTGAAGTGATGGCTGAAAACCAACCTCTTCTACCCCAACCTAGGGTGGAGGACGTCCAGCATGAGAATGAGGTGCATCAACACCCCCGCCTCATACTTTATGTGATTATTTATAACCGACGGGGGTGAGTACGCCCTCATGCATGGTTTTTCCTGAGAATGTAGGACACATGGATATCAAGCCAGGGGTGATCCAACTCCTTCCTAAATTTCATGGGCTTGAGTAAGAGAATCCATATTTACATCTGAAAGAGTTTGATAAGATCATAGCTACTTTATACTTTCCTAACGTGTCTGATGACACGGTCAGGTTGAAACTCTTTCCCTTCTCTTTGAAAGAGAAAGCTAAGACGTGGTTACATTTACTACGACCTCGATCTATTGGCAGATGAAATGACATGACAAAGGAGTTCATCAAGAAAATTTTCCCATACCATAAGACGAACACCCTTAGAAAGTCGATCATGAACTTCGCCTAAAGGGAAGATGAAACATTCTTCCAATGTGGGAACGGTTCAAGGATCTTATCAGTTCATGCCCACAACATGGTTTTGAAACATAGCGCATCACGAACTTCTTCTATGATGGACTGACATCTCCTATGCGCCAATTAATCAAGACGATGTGTAATGGGGAGTTTATGAATAAAGTCATCGATGAGGTGTGGGACTACTTTGATAAACTTGCTGAGAACACACAATCATGGGACATCTCCCTTAGACCGAATACTACGTCTAGGCCGACTCATTCCAAGGAAAGGGGTGAAATGTATCTCCTAAAAGAGGATGATGATATTAATGCTAAAGTGGATAATCTTACCCGAAAACTCGAGGCTATGAAATTAAAGAAGGATAAGGCTAAGGACATTGTTTGTAGTATTTATGGTTGTAATATTCATACTACTGAAATTGCCCAACTATATCTGCCTTTCAAGAGGTATTGAATGAGCAATCCAATGCCGTAAGCAATTACCAAAGTCCTTTCAGTGGACCCACCTCTAACACATACAATCCTTGTTAGAGAAATCATCCAAACTTCAGTTGAAGGAATGGACAAACCGCTACACCTCAAGGTTTCCTAAATCAAATTTCAACTCAAGAGAAACCTCAAGAGGATTCAGTTCTAAAACACTTTCGAAAGTAAGAGCTTTTCAATCAGGGTATGCTACAAGTCTTTCAAGACTTTACAAAAGTGATACAAGGACTTAAGGCTAAGAATACAATTGGGAACGAGGGGAGCTTCCCAGCTCAACCTCTTCCCAATCCTAACAGCAATATGAAGTTAGCGACCCAAGCTCTTCAAATCAGATGGAGCAGGCTAAATCCATCACCACTCTTAAGAGTGGGAAGATCATTGACAAAACCATTCTAGTGAGGGCTGAAAAGCCTAAGGACACGGAAGTGGACAAAGAAGATGGATCTAGCCATGCCCCACCAGAGTTAGAACTGGAACCTCGAGGGAAGCTGGTTGCTCCATTTCCCCAACGGTTGGTTGCATCAAAATCTCTCTCTAACTCTCAGGATATTCTAGAAGTGTTGAAACAAGTGAAGGTCAACATTTCTCTATTAAATGTTGTGAAACAAATACCTTCGTATGCCAAATTCCTGAAAGACTTATGTATGACTAAAAGACGACAGAATATTCAAAAGAAAATCTTCTTGACTGAGAAAGTGAGTGTCATCCTAAAGAAAGATGTGCTGTAGAATTCAAAGATCTCGGTATCCCAACCATATCATGTGTAATCGGGGACTATCGAATTGAGCATGCACTTCTTGACTTAGGAGCAAGCGTTAATCTTATTCCCTACTCGGTATCCAAACAGTTGGGTTTGGGTGAATTAAAACTCACCTTAACCACACTACAACTTGTTAATCGCTCTGTTTGTGTACCAAGAGAGATAATTGAGGATGTGTTGGTCCAGATCAATAGATTTTACTACCCTATAGATTTCATCATCCTGGATACCGAACCCATCGGTAACATGAGCACTCAAATTCCCGTCATTCTTGGTCGCCCATTCTTTGCCACTTCAAACGCAATTATCAATTGCAGGAATGGTGTCATGAGTATGTCTTTCGGGAATATGACATTAGAAATGAATATCTTTTTCAACATAGGCAGACAGTTAGAGGATGATGATGATTTTCACGACATTAACATGATTAACACTTTTGTGGAAGATAGGACACCCTTTACCTTATCCTCTGATCCTCCAGAGACGTGCCTGGCCCACTCCCATGATTTTGATGATGACATGATTAGGGAGACGTGTGCCATGCTTGATGTTGCGTCAGTATTTGAATTTAATCGATGGAGGACAATTTGAAAGTTGTCTCAAACTGATGAAGTGCCTCTACTGTCTAACTTCAAGTCACTGAAGCTTGACCTAAAACCTTTGCCTTTTGATTTAAATTATGCATATTTAGGTCAAGATGAGACATACCTGGTGGTGATTTCTTCCCACCTTGAGAAAAAACAAGAGAGTATACTCATATCTACTCTCCTTGAGCATAAGGGAGCCCTTGGATGGACTTACGGACCTCAAGGGAATCGACCGCTCGATTTGTACTCACCACATTTATCTTGAGGATAATGTAAAGACTGATCGGCAATCACAACGTAGACTAAATCCAAACATGAAGAAAGTGGTTAAGGCCGAGGTTCTTAAACTATTGGATGTGGGTATTATATACCCTATATCCGATAGTCAATGGGTGAGTCCAACTCAGGTAGTTCCTAAGAAGTCCGGGATCACCATCGTAGCCAATGCCAATAATAAACTTGTGCCAAGTAGAGTTACTACTGGTTGGAGAATGTACATTGACTACAGGAAGTTGAATACCGTCACGAGGAAGGACCACTTTCCTTTACCCTTCATTGATCATATCTTGGAAAGGTTAGCTGGTCATTCCTATTATTGTTTCCTTGACGAGTATTCGGACTACAATCAGACAGAGATCGTCCCTGAAGATCAGGAAAAGACTACGTTTACATGTCCCTACGGAACTTTTGCTTACCAAAAGATGCCATTCAGACTATGTAATACCCCTACCACCTTTCAGTGATGTATGATGAGTATCTTTTCTGACATGGTGGGGCAATATCCAGAGGTCTTCATGGACGATTTCTCTGTCTTCGGTCCATCTTTCAGTGAATACTTAGAAAGTTTTAAATGTGTGATGAAAAGATGTGAAGAAAAAGACTTGGTACTTAATTGGGAGAAGTGACATTTCATGGTTCATAAGGGAATTATCCTTAGACATATTATCTCGTCCAAAGGAATCGAGGTGGATAAGGCAAAAATTGATCTTATCTCTAACCTACCTCCACCGAAGAACCTACGGGACTTGCTATTCTTCTTAGGACACGCTGGGTTTTACGTAAGATTCATAAAAGACTTTAGTCTAATCTCTCGTCCTCTATGTAATCTACTTCAAAAAGATGCACCATACGAGTGGACTGAGCCATGTCAGGAAGCTTTTACTAAGCTTAAGGGCATGTTGACTAGTGCACCCATCATATAGCCACCCGACTGAAGCCTTCCGTTTGAACTTATGTGCAACGCATCTAATTATGCTCTTGGGGCAGTTCTAGGCTAGAGAAAAGATAAGAAACCATACATTATTCATTATACGAGTAAGACTCTAAATCCTGCCCAAGTGAACTACTCATTATGGAAAAGGAACTCTTGGCCGTAGTGTTCACTTTGGACAAATTTAGGTCCTACTTGATAAGATCTAAGATTATTATTTACACAGATCGCGCAGCACTCAAGTATCTTCTGTCTAAGAATGATGCTAAGCCCCGCCTAATAAGATGGATCCTCCTACTCTAGGAATTTGACCTATAAATAAAAGATAAAAACGGAACAGAGACGTAGTGGCTGACCATCTTTATCGCTTTAATCCATCTGATTCCCTTGAGACGACACATATCAATGACATGTTCCTTGATGAACAGTTGTTCAGAGTCTCCCATTCACCTTGGTTCGCTGATATCGCTAATTATCTTGCCACAGGTTTCATACCGACACATTGGACTGTGCAAGATAAGAACAAAATTTTCACCGAGGTACGCAATTTTTCTAGGACGATCCATATTAGTCTAAATATTGACAAACCAAATCTTAAGGAGATGTGTGTCAGACGATGAACATCAGAGTGTTATCTCCTTCAGTCACTCACAAGCCTGTGGTAGTCACTTTTTTGCTAAAAAGACCACGGCCAAGATTATGCAGTGTGGCTTTTACTGGCCCACTATCTTCAGGGACACTCATGAGTTTTGCAAAGCTTGTGAGCGTTGTCAGAAATTGGGAGCGTTGTCCCGTCAAAATATGATGCCCTTAAATCCTATTCTTATCATAGAGTCATTTAATTACTGGGGCATCGATTTCATGGGACCATTCCCTCAATCCTTTGGAAATCTATATATTTTGCTCGTTGTAGACTATGTCACTAAATGGGTCGAAGCGATTCTGTGTCGGAATAATGACCATCGCACGATCATTAAATTCTTAAAAGAGAATGTCTTTTTTCGATTCGGAATGCCTTGAGCCATCATTAGTGATGGGGGCTCACACTTTTGTAATAAACCATTTAAGAGTTTAATGAAGAAATATGGTATCTCTCATAAGGTGAGCACCCCATACCACCCACAGACAAGTGGGCAAGCTAAGATTTCCAATAGGGAGATCAACACATTTTGGAGAAAACGGTTAACCCTGACTGTAAGGATTGGTCAATCCGATTGACCGATGCCTTATGGGTTTACCGTACTGATTTAAAAATCCCTATTGGAATGTCTCCCTTTAGACTTGTCTATGGGAAGGCTTGCCACTTGCCTGTGGAATTGAAATATAGAACCTACTGGGCAATCAAAAATTTGAATTTCAATCTGGACAACGCTGGTTCGTTACGCAAACTTCAGTTGAATAAACTCGAAGAAATCTGGAATGACGCATATGAGAACTCGAGAATTTACAAGGACAGGATGAAGGCGTTTCATGACCAACATATTCTATGAAAATCATTCACGCCTGGTCAGAAAGTCCTTTTGTATAATTCTTGATTACATTTCTTTCCGAGTAAGCTTCGATCTCATTAGATTGACCCTTTTACCATTATCAATGTTTATCCTCATGGGGCTGTCGAGATTCGGAATCCAAACAATGGCAATGATTTTAAAGTGAATGGACATCGACTAAAGCCATTTGTCAAGAAATTTGATGCAGATGACATGTCCATGTCTCTGACTGATCCTGTTTACCAGGATTGATCTCCTAGTCTGATGGAGGTATAGGTAGGTTTCCTGCTTTCATAGGACTAGGGTAGTTTGCTTTATGTTGTTCTAGGTTAATTGGTTTTCTGTCATTATGTTAGTTTGTTTTCTACATTATTTTAGGATAGTTTGCTTTTGTTGGTTTCTCTCTTATGCTAACCTACTTTCATGCTGAAATCTTTATGGAAAAACTTCTTGAGTCTTTCGTCCAGGTACTATCTTTCCATCACTTCTCTTTTACTTTTGTTGTCCCATGCGCATTGCATGTTTATTTCTTTTACATTGCGGACAATGTAGATTTTAGGTTGGGAGTGGGCGATTAGGTTACCTAATCATTATTTTCTCAGTCTTGAGCAAAAATTGTGAAAAATTTTTAAAAAATTTTCAGAAATTCTTGTGAATTCGAAGTGATTTTGATGGCCATCGTTGATTTAAAATTATAAGATGCGAAGTGTTGGGGATTTACGTCTCTTGGATTTAGTTGTCTGATAGATTCCACAATTGAGTTCGAATTATCTATCCATGATTAGAAGGTTTAAACATTAATTGAATCATAATTTCACATGTCATATCTCGCTTACACATTGAGGTTTCAGTTTGATATTGAAGGATTAACTTAGTAATCACTAAGCATGAAAGGAACCAACCAGAGAAAATTGAAAGGATTGCGCGAATGGTTTTCACCATAGGTTTGCTCCCTATAGGTGAAGGTTTGATTCCCCAAGTTGACATTCGTAAAGGGCTAAGCGAATGGTCTTCACCATAGGTTTGCTCCCTATAGGTGAGGATTTATTCCCCTCCTTGGCGTTATTTTTAATGAAAAATCAAAAGCTGGAAGAAAGGAGTAGGATGATCTATGAGGCAGATTTCGGTTTAAGTTTTGGTTGTCACAAATTCTCTTATTGGTTACCAATGATATCATGAAATAGAGAAGTGAATCTTAATGTTGATAAGCCGAGATTACACTATCCACTCATGGATCTTAATGTTTAGAAATTTTCTAATTTATGGATTAATACTTTGAACTTGACTATGAAGTTTACCGTTCGCTTGAGTTCAGGAGAAAGTAATGCCCAACACTCATGAATCTTAGACTTCTAGTTCTGGATTGTTTTAAAAAAATCACTCAACTTTATAGAAATTGTCCTATAATTCTCAATTTATTTTTCGCATACTTTTCTCCAGACTAGCAAAATGTTGGTTGGGAGTTATGTTGAGGGTCAAATATTACATATTAGACTCCAATTATTACCTGATTTTACGAGCATGTCACCGTTTAACTCCTTATTTTAATCATGTTTGTAATACAGGGTGTATTTAGAAGCTTGGACTGGAAAAGTGTACTAAAAGCATGGAATTAACGCTCCGAAATCACCAAGGCAAGGGACGGACCCCAGGGGACCGAGATCTAAGAATTTACACGGCAGAGATCCGAGAAAATCAGACCACTCATGTTAAACGGGCTCAAAAATCATCTAGAGTGCAAGATCACAGGGTTCCCACTATCCCTTCGGCTTGAAACTTTATATCTGGCCTGAGGACCATAAATGAACCGTACACATCAAATTCATCCGTTGGATCCCTGTGGAAGTGGCCCAATGGACAGATCAGCCCATAAACCATCGATTTTGGGCCCACCTGCTATCTGGATATGCTTCAAAATTGGTCTCAACAGTTTAAATGAGATGAGAAAAAGGATGGACGGATCAGATCTCTCACAAGCAACACAGTGACTCCACCTTGTGTGGGATGTGCATAGTGCACATGTGCACTAGCCGTGCATTGTATCATCAATGAGAGTCAAACTCTCTTGATCGACTCAAATTCAAAAAACGGCAACTTTTGTTCCTTGTTGTGGAACAGAGCACCTGAGTTTGGTCGTGTGGGCCATCACCGTACATCAACGGTCCAATCCGAACCATTCATGAGATTCACATGCCCCCTATCACTCAGGCCTAGGTGGAGAAATTTCAAAAGACATCAGAGATCGGTTTTTTATCATCTAAATGGAAGACAGATGGTGGCTTTACAGATTTCGTGTGCCGCATCAAACAATGGCCAAAAATACCCTTTCCAAATGGTTTTTCGTCACACATCTAATGGACAGCGTGGATTCCTCCGTCGCGTCAATCATGGGCCCCACCTTTAGCACAGCTCTTGCGCAGGCCTTACTTACGTACGTCCGAGACCCGGACGATCCGGACCGTTTTACAGACATGGCCTGGATCGGTTCGACGATCCTGGCCGTTCAAAATCCTCCCGTGGGCCAACCGACCAGATCTATGAAGGCTGAATGGCTCAAATCTTGTACTGGGAGCCCCTATAGCCGAAAATTCCATTCCAAATGTAGACCGGTTGTGTTTTGCTCCGTAAAGAAAGTCCCACACCAACTTAGCTGTTTCCTGCGTAGGTTCTTCACCGCCTACTGTTGCAGAGAGTCTCTCCTTACGCACTCCCAGCCGACCGACTCTCGGCTGCCTATAAGAAAGAAAGAGAGAGAATGTGTGAGGATCATCCAATCTTAGAATCAGTTGCTGGGAACGTCAGTAAGAAAGAGAGTATTTTTTAGAATTGTTTATTTGTTTTATTTACGGTCTTTTTATTATAATTTTTTCGAGATCTGGTCCAATCATGTTGGGCTAAACCTCTTAGATAGGGCTAAGAGGTGAAGCTTGTGGCGTGATGGGAAGATTCTACGGCTTGGATTATGTTAGTTGAACTACTTTGATGTTAGTTTGATTATAAGGAATTGCCTATAGTTTTTAATGGTTTGTTGTGACTTACATTACAATAGATCTGCGATGGCTTTAAGTAATTCCTTTTCACTATTCTGATTATGTGGTTAGGAAGCCCTGTTGTTCACCATCGCCCCTTGGACATGGTTGAGTGATGGAATCCTTCCTAACATTTATACATCTTCTTATTGGTTGTGGATTGGTTTGGTTTTGTTGTTTACTTTATCTCATGGGCATGGTTTTGTGATGGAATCGACCCTAATTCTCATACCCTTCATCTCTTTGAAAACTAGATCAAAGGAAGTTCAGATCGAGCTTTAGTGATATATCTTCCAATTGGATGAAGATGGGACTCAAAGTTCAGTTGAGTTCATGAATCAAGCGTAGATCTCCCTGATATCTACAAGCGGATCCTCTGAATCCCTAGTTTTCCACCTTTGAATTCTACAAGTTTTAGATTACTATTTCATCATTATTCACTCATATTTACCTGATTTAGATTACATCTTATTCTAGTTCTAGTTCGAGTTACTTTTAGATAACATGCAAGGTTCAGTCCCTTTGGATTCGACTTCGGTCTTATCGAGATTATTACTACATCACAACCCTATACTTGGGGTGTGAATGGAAGTAGACCATCAGGCCCCATTACATCTCTGACTTTCAGCTGGCACATAATAGTAGGAATCTGCTCCGTGCTCCATCTCTAAAGGGGGCCAAGACCGGTCCATTTTGATGCACAGAAGTCGTTGTTACCATCTCCCAGAATTATTTGGGAATTGTTGTCTACTAACTCAAACAAATTCCTCACTTCTTTCTAGCACCTTGAGCCAGACACACGATGGGGGAGGTTTCAATGAGAAGATTTTTGCAGCCCGTATTTTCATCTCCACAAGCTACTCTCTTGGTCGTGAAGAATCGACCAGGCCATTTTCATTCTCATTGTTTTGATCTCATGAATTCGGTTCACAAGCTGCTCTCTTGGTCATGAAGAATCGACCAGGCCATTTTCATTCTCATTGTTTTCATAACTGTCCTCACTCTTAATTCCAAGACCGCCTTTTTCTCTTAGGACTGCAAATATCTTCCTGCAGTCTACCCAGTGATGCTTTCTCTTCCCGCTAGACCATCCCCAAAGGAAATCT
Organism: Magnolia officinalis; assembly: GCA_021015155.1. Classification (NCBI taxonomy): domain Eukaryota; kingdom Viridiplantae; phylum Streptophyta; class Magnoliopsida; order Magnoliales; family Magnoliaceae; genus Magnolia; species Magnolia officinalis. Next base: position 51,300 of record JAJHSJ010000944.1, on the reverse strand, counting down.
GCAAAATACTTTTCTAAGGTGTCTATCGTCCCTTTAGGGACCTTGATCGCAGCCAGCGTGTGGATCAAGATAATACACATGATGTGCTTGATTAGAGTTAGTCTCCCTGCGTTGTTGAGAAAGCGGCCTATCCAACTTGCGATCCTTCCTAAAATTTTCTCTAGCATTGGTTGAAATGGGGCTCTTCTTATGCTGCCTTTGATTAGTGGGAATCCAAGGTGAACAAGAGGAGGGGTTGCTCTGGCTATCCCTGACAGTCGTTCCACCCTTCTTGTTCGACCTTCTGACATATTTTCTTAAAATGTGATGCTACTTTTCCTTTTGTTTATTTTCAAACCTGAAAATTTTAAGAATTTGTTGAGGAAGGACATCATACCTAGCGATCTTCTGCTTCCATTCGTGAAAATGATGGTCGTTTGCGAACAAAAGACGGGAGAATGAAAGGCAACCACTTAAAGTGTTAAATGGCACGACACCCTCTTTCCATTGGAATGGAAATGCCTCGACTCAGGGCTTCCATGACAAGGATAAACAGGCTTGGAGATAGTCGATCCCCTTGACGTAATCCCCTTTCAGACCTAAAGAACCCACATGCTTCGCCATTGATCAACACCGAGAACCACACTCGGGGCCAACACTTCTCCACCATATCAATCCAAGGCTGGTTAAACCTAAACTTGAGTAGCACTGCTTTTAGGAATGCCCAATCCACTCTTTCGTAAGCTTTTTCCAGGTCTATTTCCATGATGATGTTGCTTCCTCTCACCTTTTTGTTGAGGTCACGTAGAAGCTCTTGAGATAGGGCAATATTTTCGGCAATGCATCTGCCTTTAATGAACATTGATTGCTCCTTGGACACCAGCTTAGGTAAGAAAGTATTCAACCTGTCTGCAATGATCTTAGAGAAAACTTTATACACGCAATTACATATACTTATTGGATGAAAATCTGAAAAGGATTTTGGAGGAGAAATCTTAAGAATTAGATAGAGAAGGGAGGTTGACAAAGCCCTTGGTATGTTACCTCCCTCAAAAAGATATTTTACCGCATTAAGAATGTCTGGTCCTACAAAACTTTATAAGGTCACCTTCCTGTAAGATATTTTACAGTATGTTACCTTCTTGTGCTTCACCTTAATGTTTATATGTTATCCAAACCGTTTATAAGGTCATTCCCATTGGGATGAAATGAAAACACACACACACACACACACAACACACACACACACACACAAATTAGCATGATACAAAACTTTTATGGGCATAAGAATGTTTCAATGGTGATCACTGAATACCCACTGTTTCCCCTCATGTAGACCACTTGAGTTTTGGATTCGCCTCATATTTGGTCTCATATCTTAAAATGAGCTCGAAAGCCGGATGGACGGGGTGGATTTTTAACAAACATAGTGGTGGGCCCCACCCAACATACTTGCACAGGAACTCCGAAACCAAGTGTTTCATTAAATGGCCCACCACTATGTTTGTTAGAAATCCACCCCGACCATACGATATGAGTAGTCCTGCTAGGCCATTAGACCAAAGTTGGGGTAAATATATAGCTTAGGTGGGGCCATACTCAGTAAATTGAGTTCTATTATTGATTCCTGTCAGTCCAATTAATGGTCAGATCAATTCTTCATTTGATCATTAGTGATTCTTAGGATTTCTACCCCTGCCTAAGTGAAAATCCTTAGTAGATTTGGTCATCTTACAGCCCATTTGCAATGACCGAGTGATGGATTGTTAAATTGAGCATGGTGGCCTATTAAATAGTAGATCTAACACTTGAAAGGTCACCCAATGAACATTTTGACCATTAATCATTAATCTCGAACAATCCAATTGTTGAATTTTGACCTAAATTTTTAGTTTAGAGTCGTATAATTACTAGAAGGCATCTAGCTAACGATTATTGATAATTTAAAGATCGAATCATTTCCCGATTTGCTCTCCGATGTTTTTAACGTCCCTAAGCTAATATGGATAGACTTTAATAATTGTTTTTGTAATTTGGTGGCTATGTTGTGTAATTAAGTGTTAAATCATGACATGAGAAATTGTGGACACAACGAAAGGTGGATCTCATGATTCGAGCTTATAAATTTAAGATAAACGACTAGATTTATCTATCAGGGAGATTGGAGTACTGAAAAATAAGTTTTTTTAACGACATGATCATGGTCCATCTTGAAAATTAACGGATGAACGGCTTGATCTAAAGATAGAGATTACTTCTAATGGTCGAATTTAGACTAGTATAAAGGTAAATGTATAAACAAGATAGATGTGAGTTACTAAGTTAGGTCTACATGGTGACACCAAGGCCAATCCAAGGCCAATCAATTCTTCAGCGTATCAATCTTTGGATCGTTGCAGCCAGTCAAAAATCTTGCTCTGCTATCCTAACTGGCATCCTTCCCTACATTCTCATTTGGGAGCTGTGGTTAAGCAGGAACGCATCAAGGTTCAAAGGTCACATAATGTCTGAAAAAACTGTCATCACCAGGGTCTCTCCCTGGCTACGAGAGATTGGCTCCACCATCCCATTCTCTGACAGGCATTCCATGGCTGAGAATGCCATCCTCAGTGCCTTGCAAATTTCTAACCCATCTCTTTCTCAGCCTCGTAACCCGATCATTGTTCGATGGTCCAAACCCCCAAAGGACTGGCTGAAGCTCAATATTGACGGTTCATCGAGAAGCAATCCAGGGGAAAGCGGAGGGGGAGGGGTATGTCTGGACAGTTCTGGAAAGCTTATTATGGCTTTTCATAGATACTACGGAAGAACATCTAACTTGTTTGCTGAAGCCCAAGCAATGCTTGATGGTTTGGTCGTTTGCTCCAACATGGGGCTCGCCAACATCATCGTTGAATCAGATTCCAAAGTTACAGTCGAAGCGGCGGAGGATCTCACTTCTTCCATTCCCCGGAAGGTTTGGTATATTATAGGTGCAATCAGACAAAAAAGGTGGAGCCTCAATCTACAATTCTCTCATATCTTTCGTGAGGGGAATTCCGTGGCGGATACTCTAGCCCGTTTGGCAAGTGACGGCTGCCCGAATCGGATCTACACAAGCCGCTCGTCCCTTCCGAGGCTTGCTAGAGGTCAGCTCGTGCCGGACAACACGGGCTTAGGTGCCGTTAGACCCTCGTGATTCTTTTCCTCTCTCCCTTCTGTGGGTCTGAGTTGCTTAGCATTGTTCTGCGTCCCATGAGGGGACCCTTTTGCCTTCTTTTCAGTTTGCTTGCCTGCGTTTACACGATAGGTGTGGTCCTCTTCCTTTTTGTAGGGACCCACCCGAATGGTTGTACATGGTGTTGGATTAATGGAATACAAGCTTTCCTTTAAAAAAAGAAGAAAAAAAAAAAAGTTAGGTCTACATGGTAATACTAGATTACTGAAAAGTACTAGGCATTGCACATAGAGCTTATGCATGGTTACATGGGATTCTTATAACCCTAGGTTACAAGCAAGTTGTGTCCATCCATAGTGTACATTTGTTCTGCTAATTCATTTTAAGACATAGGCCAAAGCATGCAGGTGATAAAAAAATTCAAGTGACCACATCATAAGAAATAACAAGGATTGATTGTGCACCACTGAAACCTTCTTATAGCCACAAAAGGTTTTTATCTGAGTAATGTGAATCACTTTATGACCCCATTAGATGGCATATAAACATCACGGTGGGTCTTCTATTTTCTAAGAGGAGAGACACTACCCTAATCCATTGATAATATAAACAGATCATGTACAGCTGTAACTTTCAGGTGGGCTCCACAAAAAACCTCAGGCCTCACCTATCGTGTCGACTAAACAACAAATCCCATAAGGTAGAAGCAAAAGAGAGAAAATAAAAGGCTCTAGTCGCCCAAACACAGAGAAATCTCCCAGCTGGACTCTCCTCCCAACAAAGGAAACAGGCCTTGCACCACCACTGATCGGGAACAATTGGAAGCGCTCCAAGAAACCGAAAATTTGCCTTGAAAAGCAAAAGCAACCAGCATAACATCACGGTGGGCCTAAAGAAGGGTTAAAAAGTGGACTTTCCATTCTAGCTCACTATTTCTTGTGGTGTGGTATACTTGAGTTTTGAATCCCCCTCAAGTTTGAGCTCATTTCTTAAAATGTGTTGGTGACAAGGATAGATGAAGTGATGATGTAACACAAAAATCACGGTACCCATAGAACTTTTTTTTTCTCTCTCTCTCAAAATGAGGGGGCACACTCATATAAGTTACAGGAATTCCTATAATTGGTTCCAAGAGTCACATATATTGTCGCCTGGGAAAAGATGGAACAACGAAATTGGCTAAAGACGAAAAGATGAAACACCCAGTGAGGCCAAAGATTATTGATTCTCGAAGTCAATGGAGATTTTTTTGGGCATGCTCCATCCGTCATGGGTTCCATCGTACCAACATTCTAGATGGCCAACCATGGCCTCTATTTCTACCAATTCAATGAATTCATGGCCGGAGGACACTATACATATTCTCAGGATGTAGACCCAAGACTCAAGTATGAGCCCATTATACGTATTCTCGGGGACCAGGACAAACAAGGTGTCGAGTACGAGCCCATCCACTGGGGTCCGACTGTTCTGAATGGTACTTAATTAGGACCAAAAGCATCTATTTAAGTTTATAGTCTTCCACGTTCTAAATGATATTTCAATAAAGTCATCCAAGTGACGGAATGGTTGAGACCAAAAGCATATATTTTAGTTTATAGTCATCGGTTGAAGATGATATTTGAATCGAAGTCACCCAAACACCTTGCAGAAGAGGTAATTGAGGTCTCATGTTACGGCTGTTAATGGGCAGGCAGGGACGGGATGCAGTAAAGTCACCATTGCGTGAGAAAAGATGAAATAACCAAAGAGGCCAACAATTTCTTGTCCTCAAAGTCAATTTGGAGACTTTTGGGGTCATATTCCATCCGTAGTGGGGTTCCATCTTACCGACATTCTAGATGAACGATCATAGCCACTACTTATACTACTTCATGGCTGGAGGACACTATACATACTCTGGGGATGCAGACCAGGACTCTACGAGCCCATTTATACATATCCTTGGAATGCACACCACGGACAAAACGGAAGCGGATTGGCTAATGTGCCACACATCAGCTATATAGCTGATGTATCCACGTCAGCAAGTTCTGTGGGTCCCATCATGAGGCATGTATTATATCCAAACCGTCCATCCATTTTACTAGCTCGTCGTACGCTCGGGACTAAAAATAAAACGGATTTAAATATCAAGTGGACCATACTAAAGAAAGCAGAGGGGGATTGAACGTTTCCCGATGAAACCCTATTGGGGTTCACAGAAGTTTTGGATCAATATGAAATTTGTTTTTCCTCTTCATCCAGGTCTTTGTGACGTTATCAACATATTAGATGGAAAATAAACGTTATGGTTGGCCCTATGAAATTTTTAACGGTGAAAATCATTATCTCGGCTGCCATTTGTGGTGTGGTCCATTTGATGTTTGGATATTATTCATTTTTTGGATAGAACTCTAAAATGATCTTGAAAATGGATGAACAGTGTGGATATAATAAATATATCATTGTGGGGCCATATAACTTTGATCTCCTTTGAACCGTTCGTACAACTGCGAGCTCGAGGAGAGCTCGAGGAGAGTCAGCGCTCGTATTCTAACGATACGTACCTACACCGGCTATATAACTGGTGTGTGGTACGCCAGCGAATCCGCTTCCGGGCAAAACGAAACGGATTGGCTACTCCCCTAACACCAGGTCGGAGATCTGGGCCCACTATGATGTATGTGTTGCATCCATGCCGTCCATATATTTGTATGGATCATTTTATGGTATGACACCAAAAATGAGATATATGCTAATCTCAAATTGACGACATTACCTGAAACAGCGTTGAATGAGCGTCGACCATTAAAAACATTTTGGGCCCATAGAAGTTTTGGATCAAGCTGATTTTTGTTTTTTTTCCTTAATCTGGGCCTGTATGACCTAATCAACAAATTGGATGTCAAATAAACAGTACAGCGGGCCTTAGGAGGATTTTAATGGTGGATATCCAATCACTATTGTTTTCATGTGGTGTGGTCCACTTCAGGTTTATATCCCTCTCATTTTTGGGATCAAGCCCTAAAATGATCAGTAAAAATGGATGAACGGCATGGATGAACACACATACATCATGGTGGGGCTCATAGAGCACCGACCATCAGCCACGGGGCTCGTGGTGGCAGGGGGAGTAGCCAATCCGTTTCCGGACAAAACGGGCTGTCTAGTATTTGCCCAATGGTAATTTTGAGACTTTTGGGGCCACGTTCCATATTACCATTATTCTGGACGAACGATATACTTAGGCTATGTTTGTTAACACTTATTTTTGCACTTAACGCGGAATGAGGAAAATTTTCCGTGTTTAGTGGTGTTTGTTAATGCGTTGTTAACGCGGAAGACGGAAAGCGCTAAGTGGTTTTTCACCGAATTCTTTCCGTGATAGGAGTCTGGCTTAATGGTGAACGCGGAATGCATTCCGTGATTTTTCATTAAATATTCATAGGGACACTGAAGTTCTTCATTTATGGCTCACTAGAGAGGTTCTGTCTTGATTTGGTGATTCAGGTCTGCAGCGGAGTGCACTGGTCGAGTATTTGTTGCACTGGGTCCGGGCATAGCTCAAGTCCAGCCCATGAGCTTAGGACTCAAGTCCACACGAAGGAATCAATTGATTTTCCATGTGGTACACCGAGCGCGGATTGGATGGACGTGGATTTCCTGCGAAAGCAGTTCGCAGGGAGTTCCAGCGCAAAGATGCTGAGTGGGGCTCACCGCCATGTTTTTAGGAAATATACTCTGTTCATTTGTTTTGCAAGCTAATTTTAGTACAAGCGACAAAAAAGAGGTGGATCCAAGACTCGAGTGGGCCACACGAAAGGAAACAGTAACTATATAACACTGACGATCATTGAGCTCTGAGTTGTACGAACGGTTTAAAGGAGATCAAAGTTGGCAGGAAATCTGCATCAGGTGTAAAACATTTTCAAACAGGAGATAGGGGCAAATGTGTCAAATTAACATATTTCAGACATTTCAGATGTTTGTTAACAAACAGATTGTTTCAAATTCAGTACTTAATTTTCAGACTTCAGCCATAATTATCAAACAAGTTTTTTGACTTCAAATTGCAGATCCAGGCTTCAGATTTCAGATTCAGCTTCAGATTTCAGATTCGGGCTTTATACTTCAAATTTAACAAATGGGGCCTTATACTAATTCCATGGCTGCAGGACAGAAACGGATTGGCTACTCCCCCTGACACCAGCCAATGGCTGGTGGTCGGTGCTCTGTGGGGCCCTTGTTAAAGATCATCCATCCACTCAAATCATTTTAAATTATGAGACCAAAAATGAGATATATCCCATTCTCAATTGGACCACATTAAAGGAAACAGTGTTTAATGAGCGTCGACCATTAAAAACATTTTGGGGGCAATAAAAGTTTTGGATCAAGCTGATTTTTGTTTTTTTCCTTCATCTGGGCCTGTATGACCTAATCAACAGATTAGATGTCAAATAAACAGTACAGTGGGCCTTAAGAGGATATTAATGGTGGATATCCAATCACTATTGTTTTCACGTGGTGTGGTCCACCTGAGGTTTATATATCTCTCATTTTTGGGATCAAGCCCTAAAATGATCTTTAAAAATGGATGAATAGAATGGATGAAACACATACATCATGGTGGGCCCACAGAGCACCGACCACCAGCCCCGGGGCTGGTGTCAAGGGGAGCAGCCAATCCGTTTCCCTGCAGGACACTATACATATTCTTGGGATGCAGACCCAAGACTCTAGTACGACGAGCCCATTATGAGAAATTTAAGACTGTAGACCCCACCTTTTATCCAGCAGTTTTTTTGAAGCAATACAAACTTAGAATACGCACTTGGACCTCTTCGTATGGAGTCGGAATTTCAGGATGAAAATACCCCTCCTTTTGACGAAAACGGATTCGGTACTCCCTCTGCCACCAGCTAATGGTGGACAGTCGGTGGTCCATGGGCCTCAACATGGTGTAGGCTTTTCATCCATGCCGTCCATATATTTTTCCAGATCCTTTTATGGTATGAGACAAAAAACAAGGTATATCCAAATCTCAAGTGTACCACATTACAGGAAGAGAAATTTAGGACTGTGGACCCCACCTTTTATCTAGCTGTTTTTTATGAAAGAAGACAAACCTTAGTTTGCAACTTAGACCTACGTGTACGGACAACAAATTTGAGGACGAAAATACCCCTCCCTTTCGAAGACGAGCGCTGACGCTCCTCCAGCCAAAAGTTGTACGAACGGCTCAAAAGAGATTAAAGTTACATGGCCCCACAACTATGTATTTATTATATCCACAACGTTCATCCATATTTAAAGATCATTTCGGAGCATTATCCAAAAAAAAAAAAAAAATCATATCCAGATCAAATGGACCACACCACGAAGAGCAGCAGGAAAACTGATTTTCACCGTTAAAAATTTTGTAGGGCCCACCACTTGATAGTTAGATCTGTCTTATTTTACGTCTCAAGCTTAATATGAGCTCACCAAATCCATGGACGGATTGGATATAACACAGACCTCATGATGGGACCCACAAAAGGCAGTGGAATTACAACAGCAAATAAAAAATAAAAAATAAATAAAGAAAAAAGAATCTATAGCTACGGATTATAACTGTAGCCATATCCGTAGCCTAGAAAATCGGTGAGGCAAATTAGAAAACGGCGGGGCAAACTAGAAAATCGGCGGGGCAAGCATGAAAAACGGCGGGGCAAACTAGAAAAACGGCGGGGCAAACTAAAAAATCAACGGGGCAAGCAAGAAAAACGGCAGTGCAAACTAGAAAATCGGTGGGGCAAGCATGAAAAACGGCGGGGCAAACTAGAAAATCGGCAGGGCAAGCATGAAAAACGACGGGGCAAACTAGAAAATTGACGGGGCAAGCATAGAAAATTGACGGGGCAAGCATGAAAAACGGCGGGGCAAACTAAAAAATCGGTGGGGCAAGCATAAAAACGGCGGGGCAAACTAGAAAAACGGCGGGGCAAACTAGAAAACAGCGGGGCAAACTAGAAAATCGGCGGGGCAAGCATGAAAAACAGTGGGGCAAACTAGAAAATCGGGGGGCAAGCAAGAAAAAGGGGGGCAAACTAGAAAATCGGTGGGGCAAACATGAAAAACGGTGGGGCAAACTAGAAAATCGGTGGGGCAAGCATGAAAAATGGCGGGGCAAACTAGAAAATCGGCAGGGCAAGCATGAAAATCGGTGGGGGAAAAAAAATTTCATGTAACGTCGATATATCGACAATATGTCGATATATCGATACTTGATTTTGTCGATATATCGACATATGGTCGATAATATTGAATTAAGTCCTCATTTGTCCAGCGGCTTAACTAAAAATTCCATGTAATGTCGATATATCGACATATGTTGATATATCGATGCTTAATTTTGTCGATATATCGACATATGGTCTATAATATCGAATTAAGTCCTCATTTGTCCAGTGACTTAACCAAAAAATTCCATGTAACGTCGATATATCGACAATATGTCGATATATCGATCGATGCAGTCTGTGTTGTTTTATATATATATATATATATATATATATATATATATATATATATATATATATATATATTATAGATATATGGTGTTGCTTTTGTGGGTCCCATCATGATGTCTGTGTTATATCTAAACTGTCCATCTATTTGGCGAGCTCATATTAAGGCTTAAGACGAAAAATAAGATAGATCTAACTATCAAGTGGACCACACTGTAAAATACAGTGGGGAATTGAACGTCTACCATTGAAACCCATTTAGGGGTTACAGAATTTTTGGATCATTATGAAATTTGTTTTTCCTCTTCATCCAGGTCTTTGTGACCCTATGAATGAACTTATACGGGGAGGATTTCTCACAAACATCACAGTGGGCCCCCAAAAAGTTTTTAATGGTCGATGCTCATTCAACACTGTTTCCTGTAATGTGGTACACTTGAGATTTGCATATACCTCATTTTTTGTCTCATACCATAAAATGATGTGGAAAAATATATGGACGGCATGGATGAAAGCATACATCATGGTGGGGCTCAACCCGACCGACTCGTGACCGACCCGACATTGGGTTGGGCTCGGGCAGGATATATCGGGTCCGATCTCAAGCTTGGGCTATACAAACACTAACCCGATAAAACTTAGGTTGGGCTTGGGTTGAGGTCTCAGGTTGCCCGATCCAACCCGAACCCTATCAATATATTAGTTACTTATAAATTATAATTGAGTGTGGATTGTTTGTGTAGAAGGTACACTAGTGATGTCCGGTCTCATTTGTCCATGTCATTTTCAAGGACTCACACTAACAAGATATGTCGGATTTCTCTCTCCCAAATAGATTGCGTGCTATGCTACATGACTTTTTAAAGGAGTAGTCCTATATTTTAGCTTGGTTTTTAAAAGAAAAAAATGAAGTTCTTTATGATGAATAATCACGTATATAATTAATAAAATCATAGATACAAAAAATAAGTCCTATATTGAAATATAATAAACTAATGTAATAACAAAAATATTAGCATGTATACACCCGACCAACGCAATCAACCCATCGAGCCCTCTTGGGATGAAAATTCCTAACCAAGATTGGGTTAGGTGGGTCAAGGTTTATGTAACATCCCGAAAGATCGAGGGTCGAGCATAAACTCAACTCCCGAGTTCCAAAACATCACTTATGCAACATAGATAATGATGATTAAATGTTGTCTGTATTAGTGCATTGAACATGAGTGAGATTAAGCCAAAACAACATATCATACTTTAGAGACAGTTAAATTACAAGCGAAATACTGTGATAGATATATATACAATATAAAAACAGTGGTGGGTCTCCAGAGTGTGATAATGTTACCAGGTTAAATAATTACAAGTACAGTTCTAAAATATACCAAATGTGAGGAAGTATAATGTTTTCTATCCTAAGTATCATAGCCCCGTCAATACAATACCAGGTCTTCATAGACCTGTCAGAGAGTTACATGCAGGAGAACTCCTCCTCAATATCATAGTAGTGGTCTGGCTCTGCTTCATAAGCATCGCCATTACCTGAAACTCAACAAATTTGGTTGGTGTGTACAACACCATCCCGTAACGTGGGAGTGAGTGATCAACTTAGTGGAATAATAAAGCATAGGTTAACATGTTATCAATTCAGTCAGGCAGTAATGATAAAGTAGTACAATCAAACAATTCTAACTACTCTTATTTAATGCAAGTATGAAATGACACGATGTATGCCTTTGCTAAACTACTCTCATGCGACACCATCTTACGTTCGCGAATGCGTTCATCCATCAGTGCTCCACATCTACCAGGCAGATGCAGTGCGATGATGAGCATGGTTACCGAGTAATTATTAGTCCATTTCAAACAGCAGTATTGGGAAACTAAGGTACATCCCTTATATCATTCCAAACATGATCCATTCTAGGTCGTCAGTCCTAGTTAATCTCATACGATGGTGTGTTTTCTAGGTCGTTGCAAAGGCTGCCAGGGCTATTACGCACAAAGGTTACACCACTCCCCCATCACCTTTTTAACGGTTCATCACTATACAGATACATGCCTAGTTCATACTCTATACACTATGGCAAAACTCGTCGCCTCACCGCAAATTCATAGTATGCTCGAGGTCACTACAAAGGGCTGCCAGGGCTGTTGCTCGTAATCGTTGCACCACTCCCCCATCACCTTATCAATGTAGGCCGACAGCATGAATATAGTGTCCCATACCACCATAATCGGTTCACGAGTCTGGTTGCTCACTGGTCACTACGGGGAGGCACATGGCCCCGGCATAGGCCGACAGCTCGACCACGGTGTCCCATACCACCATGTCTGGCTCATGAGTCTTAGTGGATTGAGGTACCATGGTTAAAAGGGATTTCACTGGTAAGTTTGGTACCCTAGGTTCAAGCAGTAGCGTCCAAACATGGTGAACATACATAAGACAGATCGGGTTGGTTGACGAGCTTATCTAGCTCGAGCGCACAACAAGTTGAACGAAATGAAGCGCAAAAGCACTTCGTGTGGCCACCACTATCGCCAACCGAAGTACGACTCGGGTTCGTCGAACACATCTCACGTGGCAAATGAATCTCAGCCACGTATTCATTTTTGTTACCGATTGCCTGGACTATAATCATAGCCCCAATCACATTCAATTGCAGATAGTTAAAGCAGTAATGAATCAAGATTTAAATCATACAATCAAAGTCTGGTATTATCCGTTTAGGGCTGCCAGGGCTGTTGCACGCACTCGTTGCTCCACTCCCCCCTCACCCATGATGGATCATACAACGTAAATATAAATTTAAACATATGCATTACATAGATAAAATCATAAAAGCAGTTGAGCATGTTATGAAGCACAACACAAGCATGAGTTTGTACATATTCAATTCCTAATCACACAACTATCCAAGGAAAACATACACATAGTTAAAGAAAGTTGAGAATCATATCTCAACACCCTTATACATTACAATTTGTTGACTACTACTCATTCAAACATTTCAACAAACACTTTAAAAGACATACATCAACATACATTACATATATTGATCACATAGGCATTAGGCCAAATCCTTTCACTAGGGGGTTGCCCCAATCATAACATGCGTACACCCACGACGGATAGTCATGGAGAGTAGGAATCCAAGTTCCATATTCATTTGAACATTTTTACAAACACTTGGACTACACATTTCACAATATATAACATATAGTGGCCGTGGCGTGATTCAGGGCAAATCCTTTCGTCAAACGGGTATCGCCATTACAACAATCATATATCCATGACAATTAGTCATGGCAAGCACGAATGAGAATTCTATACTCATTCAGTCATTTTCACAAACACTTAGAATACACTATTACAACATACATGGTGTATGTTAGCCAAACATGTATTAGGCCTATCATTTTGCCAAGCAAGTATTTTATCCATGTATAATATATTCATACAGCAAATAATTATGGCAACTACATCTCCAAAATTTGTACGTATACAGTACTTTCTACAAATACCTAGAGTATGTAGAATTCCATATTTTTCATCTTTAATCAAAACGGAAAACAGACAGCACTTTGTACATGTGCAATTGCATGCAGATCATGAATCTACCATTATCTGACATTGAAAGCATTGAAAACCATAACCTATACACCTAAAGTCCGCACCTTTTATCGTAGAATCGTAACGAAGTCGATAGGTTTGCTAAGCTTCTGTATACGGCAGTTTGGCCACCTATAGATCGAAATAGGTTAGCTATTTCAAAACCTACAACCTATACAACCCCAAAATAGATTAGGGTTAGGGTTTCTTACCTCAAAACGAAGTCGGTATCACTGGGAAAACGATGAGAATCAGGTGATACAGCTTGTGTAGCGGCAGGGGACAGTAGCAGGAAAGATCTCCCACTTCTCTCACACTTTCTCTCTCTTTTCTCTCTTCTCTCTTTAAGGTTTCTCTCAAATTCGTATGGCTGCAATGAGAAGGGTTTAAGGTCCTTATAAATCTCACCAAAACAGACTTCTGGACAAGGTTTACTTAGGTTATAACCAAAGCGGACCTTTTTCAGCTCAACGGAAGACTTCTGACGGGCCTCCTTGAGCCAAAGGTCGGACTTAAGCTCACCAACACTGGATCTACGTACTATTAAGTTTTCATTTCCGTTGGGATTCTAGATCAGCTCACCAAGCTTTTCCCCTCGGACTTTTAGCGAGAAATTTGCCAACGAAAATTTTCGCTGGTAAAACCCTTTGCCTACGAAAATCAGACTTTTCCTTACGAAAATTTTCGTTGGTAAAAGTGACTTTTCTATAGTGGGTCAGCGGATCTCGATCGAAGATTCTGAGTACATGTTAATGTGTATGAAATTTCTCCTGATCCGAGGGTGTAATTTGGTCTGATTCTGACGGTCTGGTTGCTTAAAACTAATCCGCAAGCAACACACGTGCCAGATTACTATTCAAGATATTTTATTTTCAATTAATTTCATATTTCTCACACTCTTCACTCTGAGCTCAAGCAAATAGCGCTGGGACACTATTTGGATTTAATTTCCGAGATGGTTGTCAAGCCCAGCAAGGCGGTCCTAATTCCTTAACTTCATGTTAATCGGACTTCCGGCGTGCGGTCCAGATCTGATATAGAGTTTCGAGATGCTCCCGAGAGCAGCCGGGTAATGAGATTGATCCTAGATTTTAGGGTAACCTAGCGTCAATGATTTTACAAGTTTTGGGTCTTGCAGATCGTATTTAAAGTGATTGGTGCTAATTTCACAGGCACTCTAGTTTAACACTGGCTAATTCTTGCCTAATTTCTAAAGGATTTAGTCCTGAGCAATTTCTGTCTAAGGTGGTACTTGGGCCTTTGTAGTTTGTATATAAAGTGATCCAAGTTATACTACTTAGCTAGTTTAAGATAGTGTCTAGGGTGAAAGTACTTAGAAAAATTGAAAGAATAAGGTGATGAAGGGTGGGATTTGTGAAGGAAATGGTTCAAAAGCGGTTTTAGAGACTTTGGGATTGAGTTTTGATAGGTTAATACGGTGTTAGGATTGACCCATTGCCTAAGGACGTCTAATTCCAGGTTGGGAAAAATTTGGGCTGTTACAGTTTAGGTATAGGAACCTTGGGTTAGGTTAATGTTGAGCACCAACCCGAACCAACCCACCCGACTTTCAACCCGAACCAACCCGACCACAAAGTGATTGAAATTGACCACGAACTGAATGAAACAGATTTTCGACCATCGACCCGATAGAATCTTGGAAAATAACTAGGTTGGTTGGCTAAATTAGCTTCTCCTACCCCAAAATCATATGTGGTAAGTTGAGTAAATCATTCTAGTTTAGGAGATATGCTTGTTAAATAAATAGACAAAGAAATGAATTAAAAGATAGAAGAATATTTTTTATATACTTATATATACATATTTACATAATTTTGTATTAGAGAAAAATGTAAGGGGGAAAAAGTTCTCCTTGTAAAAATAAATAAATAAATAAATAAAGAGAAAAAAGGGCATAGCATTACAGTTATGGCTATGGTTATAATCCGTAGCCATAGGCCCAGCTCTATCCCGGTCAATCGGGTCCCAACCCAGTCGACCCCAACTTGTTGGTTCCTTTTTTTTTTTTTTTTTTTCCTTCCCTGTTGTAATCCCCACCGATTTTTGTAGGTCCCATTATGAGGTATGTGTTATATCCAAACTGTCCATCTATTTGGAGAACTCGTATTAAGGCTTGAGATGAAAAATAAGACGGATCTAGCTATCAAGTGGACCACACTGTAAATGGCAGTGGGTAATTGAACGTCTACCATTGAAACCCTTTTAGCGGTTGCAGAAGTTTTGGATCATTATGAAATTTGTTTTTCATCTTCATCCAGGTCTTTGTGACCCTATGAATGAACTTAGACGGGGAGGATTTCTCACAAACATCACAGTGGTCCCCACCTGAGTTCCCATCGCCAGACTGTCCATCAGTACTTGTCTCTGCACGCCAGCCAGAGGAAGGCAGGGGTATTTTTGTCCTCAAATTCGGTGGCCGTACCAGGAGGTCTAATTGCGTATGCTAAGTTTGTATTGCTTCGTAAAAACCACTAGATAAAAGGTGGTCCACAGTCGTAAATTTCTTGCCCATTATACATATCCTTGGAATGTACACCATGGAAAAACTTGTTGTCTAGTTCATGCGCATTTTATGAATGGTAATTTTTCTACTCTAATGGAATAGTTTATAGTTTTACTGATCGAGGACATTGATCAAGCACATTCCAAATACAAATGAACCAAAAGTTGAAAGAAAATTCAACAAAAATAGAATAATTTAATTGAACGAGGTCAATTGAGTTGATCGATCGGAACTCATATAAATTTTTAATTTCTAATCTTTGAACATTTTTGGGTCATTCTGATCATTCAATCGATGATCCAATCGATAGACGGTGAAACTTTCACATTTTTCAAATTTTATTTTCTTATTTATTTAGGTCTCTTCTAATTGCGTATTAGGGTTTATTTATTTATGGTTATTTAGGCATGCAAACTCATTTATTTTAAGGGCTATCAATAAAAATCTAAAAACTTTCTTATTTCTCTCGTGAATTCGATATATTTCTTTTGTGAATTCAAGGTATTTATTATTAGAGAAAGAAAATGATCGACCTCATCACGCCTTTCCTTGCGTCAGTTTGGTATCAGAGCGATGTTTTTCCTTTAATCGATGGCTTCTGATGACAAATTGGGTACCAATCCTATGGATGATGCTCCGGGAAATTATCTTTTAACAACAACAACTTTTGATGCAGCACAATGGGAGAATTGACAAGTCATGAAAGGGTTGCAGGCTACTCTCGACCGCGTGATAGGGGCCTTAGGGAAAATTTGTGCTCGTAGCGATGAACTACCTCTAGTAGGTGCTGCAATTCAAAATTGTGCTGATCTTGGGGGTGATGCCGGCGATGGATCATAGAATCACACTTAAGGATGTGAGACCTAACGATGAGGAGATCGATGACATAATTGTCCAACACCCCGGATGAGGTGGCGATTGGGTAGATCGAACGGATTGAGAATTTAGGATGAAAGTCGATCTTCCTAGCTTTAATGGCCAACTCCACGTTGGTGACTTCCTCGATTGCTTGCTTGAAATCGAACGCTTGTTCAACTATATGGACATCCCTGAAGAGAAGAAAGTTAAACTTGTGGCTTACAAGTTGAAGGGTGGAGCTTCTGCTTAGTGAAAACAACTTTAGCTTGCGCGGACGAGATAGATAAAGGTGTCAATCCACATGTGGTAAGGGATGAAACAACTAATGCATGCGTGATTCCTCTCCAGCGATTACGATTAGGTGTTAGTCCAACAATACCAAAGTTTACAAGAACACAATTTGCAAGAGTCCTTACTTGGCCATATCCTTCGACTTGGGCCCCCATAACGGGTTCCACACAAGATTCAACATTGGCCAAAGGAAGGAACCAGTTTGAGAGCGTCCTCAACCTCCTATAACCCAAATTGTGACATAGGGAGTGGTCCATCTAGGCCTCAACGTGTAATAACCATAATATTGGGTTCGAGTAGGATTCTAAATCCTTATGGTCAACTAAGGTCAGACCATTGTTTCCATTATGGCTGATCGGGCTACTATTTGAACACATGGCCTCAACGCCCTACAACCCACTTAACTATTAACGAAGGGGGCGTTAAAGAAGAGGTAGTGGAAGAATACACAAGATTTGATGAGAATGAACAAGCCACTGAAGGGGCTGGTGATGAGGATCATGGTGAATCCTTAATCGTAGGGCGGTTATTGTAAACTCTAAGGAAGAAGGTGCACCCGCAGAGGCACAATATATTTCACACGCGGTGTACAATCAACGATAAAGTTTTTGATGTAAGCATACAGACAGTGGCAGTAATGAGAAAATCATCTCGAAGGTCATGATGGACTAGTTGTAGCTACCTATGACAAAATATTCTTCCCCTTACTCAATTGGTGGGATAAAAATTGCGAACAAGACCAAGGTAACTGAACAATGTATTGTTTCATTTTCAATTGGTAGGAATTATAAGGATCAAGTACTTTGTGCATTGGTCAACATGGAAGCATGTCATATATTAATCGGTCGACTATGGCAATCAAACTGTGTTACGACCACCGAAGACAACAATGTCAACGTCTTCGTCAAAGACAATCAAAAGATGATCATTGCCCCTATGTTAACAGAGAACAACCTTAAAGCTTTTAAAGTAGAGGGGAGCTCCCTCCTGACCATTCGGGATTTCGTGGATGAATCCAAGCAAATTGGTGAGGTGTACGCCATAGTGGTAAAAGGGCGAGGAATCGGAGCCCTTAAACATTCATCGAAGTTTAAGGCCATTGTTGAACAAATTCAAAGAAATCTGGCTTGAAGAATTATCCGATGGATTGCATATCCAACATCACATAGACCTCGTCCCTATGGCTGGCTTGCCGAACTGCCCTCACTACTGGATGAGTCTGAAAGAGTTTAAGATACTTCAAGGGAAGATTTTAGGAATTGATCCATAAAGGTCTTCTAAGAGAGCATGAGCCCATTTATCATGCCAGCTTTATTAACGCCGAAGAAAGATGTGAGTTGGCACATGTGTTGTAACACTCTAGTTCCTGAAACCTGAGTACACTACTTGTTTTTTGAAAACCCGAGCATTAACTTTTAAAGATAGTCAATTTCATGTACATTTTTTTTTCTTTATCAGAGTTGGTAAACTACTGAAATAAAAATAAATCAAGTATAAGAGGGAGTCCAAATATACATAGTCAAATAGTCTTATGGTTACCTGAAAACTTATACAAATCAATGTCTTAAGTTTTTAAGATACATAACATAACAAATTAAATACAACTGAAATCAGGAATAAAGGGTAGGAAGATCATTTGGCTCCTCTTATTCCACATGAACACCTAAGTCAACCCATACATCATCCACGTATTCTACACACTGAATACGGTTTGATAGCGTCAATGGCTATCCCAGTGAGGTATAACCTCCAAGATTTATCGTATCATCAAGATACTTAAGCATAGTTATCAAGAAAAGTATTTAACGAATATTTCACAATGATTATCATAGAAATTAGATAAGGTTCATCATATACACTTTTATTAAATAAATTTCACAAAGAAAATCTTGTTTAAATGCACGGATGCATATATATGCTCACAAACCTGGGGATGCACATCCAGCTGTTAAAAAGTCACCCAAGGAGAACTAGCCACCCAGAAAAGTACTCAAAGGTACGCCCTAAGGAGAACTAGTCACCCGGAAAAGACTATGCAAAGAAGATACCAAGGTGAACTAGTCTTCCGGAAAAGTACTTGAAGGTACGCCCTAAGGAGGACTAGGCACTTGAAAAATAACTATGCAACAAGGACAACCCATAACGATTTGAATGCACACAATAATAACTTAGGATCACCCGGTAAAATACTCTATAGTAAAGCCTGTCACGCCCCAAAATTCCGGTACAGAGTGTGCACCCTCTGACCCGAGTTTCAGTTCATAACTCGTATACAAAGTGTACTAATTTAATTCTTTAATCAGTTTAGTTAAGAAGATAATTATATTCAGTATAAGTTCCACCATAATCTTAATTCCACATGTATAACACTTAGCACCAATTAATCAGACATATAAATCTTAACAACCTTTAAAATAAAATAAACCTTAAAAATCATTCATTAATTATATCATCGTACTATAATTATGTTTATTCCATACTGACATTGTTTCAATGAAATAAATCTAAATAATTTATTAAAATCTCAAAATCAATACCGATATGCATTCTACGTTAATCAAACTATGCTAGCAAGCAATAAAAAATGGTTTAATGCCGACACTTCATTTTCAGATAAGTATGACCATATTTCACATGGATCATGTTCAGGTACGATGCATCCTTCCGGTTCTTGCACCACATTATTTGATAATGCCTCCTCTGTACTTTTTTTCATCAATAAAAGGTAAGCTAATCAGGCTTAGTGAAATAATCCAGCATGGTTCATAATCATAACAATTAAAATAACATAAAAATGGATGTACAATGATATGGATGCAAATGATGTATGAATGTATCAGATGAGATGATCGTCCATCTACTTGGGTTGAAGGTCGTCAACCCGCATCCACCCATTGGGTAAGCTTCCATCTTTCAGTAGGCTTGCGCATAGCCCGTATCTAGTAACGCTCTACTAGGATCGACTTTCTTCTAGGGTGGGCCCATAGGATCGACCATGCATTATGTAAATGTAATGAATGATGGATAGTATATGAATGTATCATTTTCATATTTGGTATAGTTGTCTGCATCAGAATATTCACATATGAATTTAGCGTACAATTATCATAACAAAATACTCAAATTAGTATATCAATCAATCAAACACTCACAAACGATTTATTTTAATTTTAATAAATTATGAGACAAGTTGGGTTACTCACCTGAGTTTGGTAGTGTAGAATCCATAAGGTAATTAGGTTGTTTTGAATTCAGAGATCCTATCAGTTATATCAATAACATTATTATTCATTTAGTTATTTTACATGGTGGGGCCCACCTTGATATACATCCTAAGTGGCCAAACCCTAAATGATCAAATAATTAAAATTATATATTTATTTAAATTTAATTATCAAGATTTAGATTTTCTTTTTAAGATCCTGAAATTGAATGTCAAATAATTAATCGGGGTGGCCCATCGGATGATTAAATCATCCAGATTCTTGAGGTGTTACCATGTTTTGCCTCTACACATTAGATGGATGGTGTGGATCTAACCACACATACACCAATGGCTCATCTTGGCCTACTAGGCCAAGTGATACCAACACTTGCGCAAAAATCTAGGATTTATTAAACACTTCTACATCTGACTAATGTGGCCCATCCGATGGTCAGATTGATCTGAAAATTAGGGCCTTTATATATTTTGGCCTTAGGGATCATATGATCCATACAGATCTATCTTAACACAATTAGATTCTATCTATTCAATTTATTCCTAAAATATTACTAACTACATCTGAAATCATAAAAACATCACTTTATTAAAATTGACTCTACACACCTATACAATGATCGTGTGGATGATCCACACCATCCATTGTATAGATCAAGAAGAAATTAACAACATAATAAAAATTAAAAGATCTAACGATTAAAACTATTTACTTGATCGAGCCTTCTTAGAATCTCCTCTCCCTTATTCTCCAAAGCTTCCTGGTTTTTTTTTTTTTTTTTTTTTAGTAGAAACCTTCTACATCTTTTTTTTGAAAGAAACTTCTCTTGATAAGATAGGATGAGCACATCCTCCCTTATCCTAAATTTGATTTTTTTTTTATCACATTTGATAAAAAAATTATTATTACTACTCCAAGAATCGATCCCTAAACTTCTTTCTCAACTAAGAATGTCTCTACCAACTCAATTAATGACTTGTTTTTATTTTTTATTCAAAAATAAAATCTTTAAATATTTATTTTAATTTTTTGAATGCACCAAAATTTAGGATTGTTACATAGCCTATAGTGATCCAAGAAAACCCCCATGTCTAACATCGACCACCGGGTAAAATTCGTATGCCATGAAAATGCATGATTAGCCGAATCATTATTATTCTAATTTCAAACAAGCATTTTAAGGAAGCTCAAAGGTTATAATGGGGGTTCGTCACCCAGCATAGGCCAACAGCTCGGGTATAGTGTCTCATACCACCATCCCCGACTCATGAGACTAATCAAATAAGATGTTAAAGGTAACATTTTCAACTAGTGGCCAATCATAATTTGACAAGTGGAACGTACCATCGCAGAGTTACACGAAAATAATCCATAAAAGCTGCAAAAGGGCAAATAGTCCATTCAATAGATGTGATAGAAGGGATTTTCTCCAAAAAGCCACAAAGGCACAAGCGATCCACGAGATGGTAAGTCCATGACATAATCTCAATTAGTCCATTACGTAATTTGCCATTAGTTTGAATACCTTCCAAAAACATCATAAAGTAATAACAAGTGGTGAAATAAGCCACGTAAAATATCAATAGAGTTTATCCATATGAAATATTTCATTTAGACCAGGATAGAGAATTTGCAATCTATAGCATGTTTATATACTTGAATGTAAATCTAATGATTAATCATTTAGGAAGAATTCACTCAAACATAAACTAGAATTCATTATCATGAATATTAAATTAAGTAATTAATGAAATAAATGAACTAAGATAATTATCATGATGTAGAAAAGCTTGAAAGTAATCCTCACCTTTAAATTAAGTGATTATAACATGAATGCTCTAATGCACGAATCCAACTTGGACGGTTTACATCTAAGTTCCACACACACCATTTACAGTTTAAATCTTACCTCCATCTTTTGACCTCCAACCTAAGTTGATTTTTGATCCACTTCATACCAACAAATATGTACCTAGAAGATTTAGATTTCACACTTTATGAATTTAAGGATTAACCAATTGAACTTAAACCTTGCGTAATGAAACTAAATCAACTTACCTAGCCCAGCTAAGCTAACTCAATTAGATCAACATGCTTGATGCTTCAATTCAATTACCAAATGATTCCATCATAGAGAGGGATCAAAAGGCATAGAAAAATGCTGGATTGGAATAAATGATAACTAGTTTTATAAAATTCAATGGATCCAACGAAAACTCACCGAATCAACTCGGTAAGAACTGAAGAAAACCACGATCTTCTTCTTCTTCCTTTTCTATCTTTCTATTTCTTCTCTTTCAAAATGCACCATCTAGCAAGTTTTTTAGACTCAACAATACCCGACCTGACTTGGCGAGTTTCAGCTGAGTCGACTCGGCAGCAACACTACTCTCTTTCCTCTCTTCTCCTTCTTTCTTCTTCTTTCATCTATTTCTTCTTACCCTGCTTCTTTCTCTCCTTTCTCAACATGGATGGGTCTAGACTCGGCCCAAACTCGGATTGAACTGAGCTGACTCAGTGCGGTATGGATGACCAGCAACCCCGACTTGGTCCTCTCTCTCTCTCTTATCTTCTTCTTCTCTCCTCTTTCTCTGGAAGACTAGCACCCAACACAGGATTAAACTAGCTACTTGGAACAAGGTGGCTCACTGAGTTGCTCCAAATAGTCAGATCGCCCAGACTCGGCAGTAAACTCGGACAGACTCGGAGAGCCCGTTACAGTGGATTGATGGTGCAGCAGCAAGCAGCAGTGTTCCCATCTTCTCTTCCATTCTTCCTTCTTCCTTTCCGCTCCTCTGTTTCTCTCTCACTCTCACCATTCGTCCAGACAGAATTTGGACTCAGCCGCGACTCGAACCGAGTTGACTCCATTGGGTGCAGCAATAGAAGGGCACCTTTTCTCTCTTTCTCTCTCTCTCTCTCTCTCTATCTTTTCATTTTCGAAAAGATGCCCTAAAATCGGCCTTTTTAAAGGCTCTGTTAACTTCATTCTAGAGGGTTCAAAGTAACTAATTAAAAGATTAGTTACACCCGCAACAAACTCAATGATTTAATCACGTTCGTTAATCAGATACGAGAGTTCTGACTACATGGCTATGATCGGACTGGATGGATAGAATGCTGGTCTCCCGGCCCATTGTCTAATCTTCTCTGATATGGAAACAGGGCCCACTAAAGTGTGATGGGTTTTCTCGGCTGTTGGAGAAGATGACATGGTCATCCATGGTGGATTTTGAATGAGGGGTTTATCCCATGATCTGAGGCATCTGGATGGTCTGGATGGGTCCAGTGATCACTGTGGGACCCATCATTTGGACAGTCAGGATGAAAATCCTAGTGGTTAGCGCGATTTGATGTTGCGGCAGTTTTCACGCGATATTGAGTTCTCTCACGAGAATTTGCGATTGCCGCTGACAAGGCTTTAAGGAGCCCTAGATTGGATGACTAGGATGCTCCCAAAGGCTTTCTAGAAACAAAAGGATAGCTAGGATTGTGCCAGTAACGCACAAAGGAATATTCTTTCTGCCACTTTTACAGCTATGGAAACCCTAAAAGCGCAATGAATGAATGGTTGAGATGCACCGAAATGGAAGGCTGGGATTGCGTAAAGACTTCTGCTATGGTTTCCAGTGTGGCAGGAGGGGATCAGTTTTCCATTTTCGGAAAAACTATCCTAGTACATTCTTCTTGCATCCTAACATGTGCGTACACCGGTGAGTTCCAACGAGTGGAACGACCAGGGTTTTGGTGGGATCTATCCTCTGAATCAGATGGATGGTTAGAATCATCTAGAATGATCAAGATGGTGGGCCACCAGCCATCGCAATGGCCCTTGTCCGTTTAAAACGGATCCGGGCAGGAAAATAGGGAGATACAGTCTTG
Source organism: Magnolia officinalis (assembly GCA_021015155.1). Taxonomy (NCBI): domain Eukaryota; kingdom Viridiplantae; phylum Streptophyta; class Magnoliopsida; order Magnoliales; family Magnoliaceae; genus Magnolia; species Magnolia officinalis. The sequence goes on along the minus strand of JAJHSJ010000944.1, from coordinate 27,281 downwards.
CTTGGGTCAACTCTCATTTGACTGGCTGTGCATTCCAATGCACCGTAGATGTGCGCATTCTGTGCACACACATAGGTTTAGAAGTGGGGCCTACATGTATGTTTTGGGAAATCTACTTCGTCCAACGGGTTCTAGATTCGTAATATGACTATCCGACTAAATATGATGAAAATAAAAAACTCAGGTGGGCCACATCAATGGGATTGTATATCTAAATGACGATATTCGACGATCATTGGAGATTTTGTAATACTCCGTTTTTTTTTACGGTGGGTTCCATTGTTGCCTTTGGTGTGGCCCACCTGAGCTGTGGATAGCCCTCATTTTGGGGCTAATGCCCTAACTTTGAAGGGCAAAACTAATGAACGGTATGGATTTATCACGTGATTCCTATGGGGCCCATTCTAAAAAAAAACAAACCAAAGCAAAGTGACATGCTGACGCACGTCCCCCCATGTGCATCCATATCCTCCACGACTCTCTCTCTCTCTTTCCCACTTCTCCGCGGTACTGTTGCTGATGGGAACCCATCACCCATGATTGCCATCATCATGGTGGGACTCACTCCTCAATCTAAACCTTCCATTAAACTCAGAACCCACCAACTCACTTGACATCATTTTTATACCATATTTCTCATGCTATCGAGAGAAAACCATAGAGAAAATCTGTGAGAAGAAAAAGAGAGCTTAGGAGAAGGGACAGTATCCGTGAGGGTTCAACATCGAGTTTAGAGTTGATCAATCCAAGTACACGTAGAAATAAGCATCGCTTTAGATTATTTTCCTCCCATCACACAATTTTTCCATAGCAGGTAGGTAATCAATCCTTATTGAAAGATTCATAAGAAATTACCTTATATAATCTAGACATTGAAAGATTCATAAGTAATTTTCTATTGAAGGATATTCTTTATTTGACCACTGAACCAAAGCAATTATTATTATTATTATTATTATTTTATATTATTATTATTATTATTATTATTATTATTATTATTATTATTATTATTTGCATTTGATATTATCTAGTGGTGATGATGAATATTTATTATGTGAACAATTTTTTTTTATGCAATGATTCTTACATGTGCTCTGCCCTAAAAGGATCACCATATTATTTGTTATGGGTGATCTGATATTATTTGTTATAATATTTCCTTGTAAGTTAGATGCATCGTATGTGAACAATTATTCTTTTATGCAATGATTCTTACGGGTGCTCTGCCCAGGTTCATTACCGAAATGATCAGCACGACACGGGTGCTCTGCCTAGGGTCATTCCCAAAAGGATCGGCACGGGTGCTCCGTCCTGGGTGATTCCCTAAGAATCAGTACACACAGGTGCACTGCCCTGGGCTTTTGTCCCTAAAAGGTTATACCAGTACTATGTCGAGGGTCATACCCTGAAAGGATCAACACCGGTGCTCTGTCGTGGGTCATTCCCTAAAAGGATCGGCACACATGAGTTTTTGCCACTCCAAATCTTAGTATTTATAGAAAAGCTATGTCAAATAATTTATTCATTCCATATTCATGAACGTCAATTATTTACTATGATTTTACATCTAATGTTCGTCTTATTTTGATTAATATATCGAGATTAAATTTGGTAATATTTGTGAGATTTTCAACTCGAGATTGATGTGATCCTATTGAGTTGTCAACTTATTATGTTTTAACCGTTTCAGGTTATGAATATTTTGAAGATGCGGGGTACTACTATTAGTAGTGGAGTATGGAATGTGGTTGGGTGCACGTGGCATGTCATTCTACATATGATAAATTTTATTTTATTTTTGAACTCTGAATGTAGTAATGTTTGATTTGATTTTCTTACTTCAAGTTAAGTTAAATAATTATGCATCGATGTAATAAAAGAGTATGTAATTAGTTATCTTAGTATGTGTTTAGATTTTTAAGTTTTGGGCTATGGTGGGAGAAAATAAAATGCATATGAAATTGTCATACTTTATCTTTATTATTTTTTTTTTTATAAGTCACGGGTTTAGAATTCGGGTCCTGGACACCCTATTCGGTACTCGAATTTTGGGGCGTGACAGATTTGACGGTCAGATCTTTTCCCAATCATTCGTTGGTGGTTTGAATGGTCCTAGTAGACATCTAAGTGGACTTTAGAGCCTGATTTAATCCCTAATCAGTGCGTTCAAGTGGTGGATCATTCCACCAGATGTAGTGTACATGATGAACGGTAGATCTAATGAGTTAGATCTCATGTATGGTTCCATTGGCTTAACTAAGCATTTTCTAATGTCTCATCGTGATCGTGAATCTAGAAATGTGGGTTTTGAGATGATGTGATGGTCCATCTTGAAATGTAACGGATGGATCATCTAATTGATGGATGAAAATTGTTCTTAATGGTTAAATTAATGCACAATTGAGTTTATATGTTGATATTGAGGTGTTTAGGTGCGATATTACATGCCTCAACGGCTGGATTTGAATCATAGGTCGACTGGTTAGTGTCGATGTAATTCTACATTAAGACATAGGGGGTCATCTAAGGGTGGATCATGAGTAATCAACATGGTGTAAGTTATCGATTACGTGCATTTTATTGTGCGTTCATGCTAGGTTTAATTTAAATGGTATCACTCAAGTACTGAAAAGTACGGGGTATCACATGTATATTGACAACCGAGCAATTAACAAGATTACCATTAAATAGTGGTTCATGATACTGTGATTGAACAACACACTTGATATATATATTAGAAGGTGTTAAGGTGTTCTCTAAACTAGATCTGAGGAGCAGGTACCATCAGATTCGTATTCATTTCGGTCAGTGATGAGTGTAAAATGACATTCAAGACCAAAGGTTGTATGAGTGGTTGGTCATGCCTTTGTTCTATTGAACGCACCGAGCAGTTTTATGCATCTGATAAATCAAGTGCTCAAGTGTTCATTGGTCAGTTTATGGTAGTATATTTTGATGATATCCTGATATATATCCAGGATGAGATAGAGCACATGAAACATATCAATTAGGTGTTACAGGTCTTGACAATTAATAAGTTGTACTTCAACTTGAAAAGTATAGTTTTTTAACAGACAGCTTGTTGTTCTTAGGATTTATTATGACATCCACGAGCATTCGTGTGCGATGAAAATGTGCAAGCCATCAGGGACTGGTCAATTCTGACAAACATATTCATGAAGTGAGGAGTTTCTACGGATTAGTGACATTCTATCATCGATACGTGTAAAAATTTCAGTACTATTGTTGCACCCATTAAAGATTACATGAAAAAATAGTCGTTTCAGTGGACCAATGAGGTTGACAAGAGCTTTGCTGAAATCAAGTATCAATTGTCCACAACACCGGTTTTGGTTCTTCCCAGTTTCGACAAGCTATTTCATGTCGAGTGTGACACCTCATATGTCAAAATTAGAGGAGCTTTATCACACGAAGGTAGGTCGGTAGCCTTATACAGTGAGAAGCTCAATGAAGCTTGAAAGAAATGGTCGACATATGAGATTGAGCTGTACATAGTGGTTCAAGCGTTGACACATTGACAACATTATCTAATTCAGAGAGAGTTTGTTCTCTACACTGACCATCAAGCCTTAAAGTTTATTAAAAGTCAGTTTAAAGTAAACCGTGTGCATAATAAATAGGTCACATTTTTATGGGGATTCACATTCGTTCTGAAGCACAAGTCAGGACAACAGAGCAAAGTGACTGATACACGTAGCTATTGTGCATCACTACTGGTTATGATGAGCAATGAAGTGCTTAGCTTTGATTATCTTAAGGAGTTGTATGATAGGGATGATGACTTTAAGGATGCATGAATGAAGTGCCAAGAGGGTCATCTCAGTGACTTACATATGTAAGATGGTTTTTTCTTCAAATGGATTCAATTGTGCACCCTCAAGTTCTTTGAGTGAGAATATTATCCAAGAGTTACATGCAAGTGGCCTTGGTGGACACCTGGGAGAGACAAGACGCGAGCTCTTGTTGAGGAACAGTATTATTATCGACAGTTGGTACATGATGTGTGTAAATCGGTGCAGCGCTGTTATGTTTGCCAACCTCTAAGGTGCAGTCTCAGAATATGAACCTACTACACCCTGTTACCTGTGCCTGCGACCCTTGGGAGGACTTATATATGGAATTTGTCATTGGTCTCCCATGAACACAGCACGGCATGGATTCAGTGTTTGTGGTAGTAGATCATTTCTTAAATATGCGCACTTTATCCCATGTAAGAAGACCCTCAATGCAATACATGTGGCAGATCTATTCTTCAAAGAGTTTGTGCGGCTACATGGGATTCTTATGACCATTACTTATGACCATGACACAAAGTCTATTATCCACTTTTGGCGAATTTCATGGAATTGGTTCGGTAAGCGACTTCAGTTCAGTAGTTCCTACCACCTACAGACAATGGGTAGACTGAAATTGTGAATCGCACATTGGGAAACCTCCTCCAATGTATTTTAGGTTCCAAGCTGAAGTAGTGAGATTTGACATTGTCTTAAGCGGATTTTTCATTCAACCAATAGGTGAACTGTTCGAAAAGGAAGTCTCCATTCCAGATTGTTTATATTCGAGTGCTCCACCACACACTTGACTTAGTCCCTTTGCTAAAGCTCCTGGGCATGATCATTGCAGCAAAACATATGTCGGATCGAATCATGCGCAGTCATGCAGAGTGCAAACCAAGTTTCAAACCCTGAACGACAAGTACAATGAGCAGGCCGATAAGCATTGGTGGCAAAAGGTGTTCGAGGTGGATGATCTAAATCTCTGCCATTATCAACACCTACTTCTATAGCTGGAGATTCTCACTCTGAAGGCGTTCTTCATTCGCATTTGTTTCCTTCTACTGGTATTTATTGCCTGAAGTTTGTGATAACTGGAAATGCATTTTACCGTCTTTGCTCATCAATGCTTGAGTTAACTTTATTATTTTCTGCTGTAATTCTTGGAGGCTTTATGGGAGATTTTCCTTTTATTTTTCAATAAATGTGTTACTTCCTATCAAATTCAAATAGTTCTCAAATACCAGATTGAGTTTGAGGAGGGAATCCATACACATGTGGACGTGCATGTAACGTGTATATTAATCTCACAATCTTTTTACTGAAGTGAGACAATTCTCTGGGACAGAGTTGTTGAATTTACCAACTCGATCTATCTTAATCTATCCAAAATTGCATGGATTCTCCACTTATAAGGCTTAAGCACTTGTTCTCTTATGCAGGTGCATCTCCACATTAGGGTGGGGTGGTCCACAATGTGGAGACTGTGAAATGTAGGATGGCCATGGGGTGGGTCTCATTGTGGAACCCGTGAGATGCGGGGCAGCCCATGGGGATATCTCTGTCAGATTTCTTGAAAGGGCCAGGATAAAGGGATTTTCTGGTGCTTCCCAAACAGCTCTCTGGTATTCTCTGTATCATCTGGTATGAGAGAAGAAGACCAATTAGGTCTGACTTGGGCTCAAGTCCTTTTTGCCCAACCCAGCTGGCCTGGCCTCTCTTGTACATGTGTTGTACCTTACAAATATACCATTTCAATCCTCGTTTAGGCAACCCATCTAGCTTGAATATAAACTCTTTATGCATATGTGGCCCACATGATCAACAGATGTGTTAGGAACATTCGAGTAAGAAATGGGACTTCATCAGTTTTTGGGACAGGCCACGTTAGGCCCAACCCAACAAATTTTTTGAGCTTGGGCTTGGTCTGGCTGTGCTACGGTCATGCCGAACTTGAGTTGGAATCGGGCATTGGGTCTTAAGTGCCATGCTGGCATGGCCTAGGCTCAAACCCAGCCACTGCCACCCCTGCCTGGCTGCAACATTTTACTAGAACTAGGGTCTAAAAATCACTTCAATGTGATGATCCCAGTCGTTATTCATTGCATAAGAGAATAACAAGGAATGATCGTATATTTGAATGAATGGTTCAGCAGTCATTACCATACTTTGGAGTTGTGTGGGGCCCACCCTTATATTTATATGAAATCCAAACAGTAGATCTGTTGCGCCATCTCATTTTCACTACAAATCTCAAGATAATCCCATCCAAACTCAGGTGGGACACACCACAAGGAGAAATGCACAATCACGACTAAAGACTGTATATTGAATTGTTGTGACCCACCAAAGTTTTGAAAGCTTAATATTTGGTTTGTCCCTTTATCCTGGTGGGGTTCACCTGATGAAAGAGTTGGATGACGTACAAACAACACGGTTAATACCACATTTCATCTGGAACAGTAAACTGTGGGTGTTCCCCATTGTCCCTTTTTGTGTTGCACACCTGAGTTATGATAGGCCGGATTTTGGGACCAATGCCTAATGTGGGGGCCGCATCTAATGGATGGGTTTGAAGGCACTTATACATCTCGGTGGGCCCCGCCGAGCTCCAACACAGTAATGTTTCCCGCTACGCAAATTTACGAATAAATAAATATTTACGTGTGTTTTAGCATCCATGACGGAATCCGCTGGATGGCCCACCGGAACTTGAACTCCCCCTAACGTGACATGCGTGCCTGGGTGGAGCTTTCCAACCCGTTCATCAGGTATGCTGTCTCTTCTTCACCCAGGGATCCAGAAATCACGATGACCCAAAAACTTAGGTAGGCCATACTACAGGAAACAGTTGTGAACCCCACCATTAGGTCTGCGTAAGGCCCACTGTGGTCCATTCATCTAACGTACCTCGTCGGGATGAAACTATTCATAAAAATAAATAAATAAATAAATAAAAATCATGATATTCAAGGACTCAGGTGGGCCATGACACTCGTTCTCTTCACAGAAGCGGTAGTCACGTTTTGTAGGTGTATAAAATTTTCAAGTGCAAGGAAAAGAGAAAATTACCACTGTACGGCCCACTTACCCGCTTAAGCCCCCCCCATTTACCTGACCAGAATTAGCCCCAGCTGTACGGACGACTTGCTAAAGGTCGAAAATGGCCTGTTTTTCAGCTTTTTGATAAAGCTGGGGATTCCTATAGCTACGGATTATAACCGTAGCAATAGTCCACCGATTGCGTAGGACAAGGAGTCGGGGTCCACCGGGTCAGAGCTGGGTCTGTAGCTACGGATTATAACCGTAGCTATAATTGTAGTGCTATGCACTTTTTCTCTCTTTATTATTATTATTTTATTTTTTACATGGAAAACTTTATTCTACCTACATTTTTCTCTAATACATATTTATATAAACATGTATATATAAGCGTATAAAAAAAAATTTCTCTCTCTCTCTTTTTTTTTTTTTTTTCATTTCTTTCTTTATTTATTTAACAAACATAATATCTTCTAAACCAAAATTAGTTTTGATGTACCAGATATGATTTTGGGGTAGGAGAAGCAACTTTGGCCAACTAACCTAGTTATTTTCCAAGATTCCATCAGGTCGATTGTCGAAAATCCATTTCATTCACATCGCGATCAACTCAATTCATTTCACTATCAATTCCCTTCACTTCACAATGAATTCCATGCATTTTGCGATCAATTCACTTCACTTCACGGTCAATTCCATTCATTTCATGGTCAATTCCTTTCACTTCATGGTCATTTCCATGCATTTCACAGTCAATTCCAGCGATTCCCCTTCACTTTAGGGTCAATTCCCTTCACTTTACGGTCAATTCGATGCATTTCATGGTCAATTCCAGCGATTCCGTTTCATTTCATAGTCATTTCCACACACTTCACGGTCAATTCCCTTCACTTCACGGTCATTTCCATGCATTTCACGGTCATTCCCTTCACTTCACAGTCATTACCATGCATTTCACGGTCAATTCTGGGGATTCCATTACATTTCATGGTCATTTCCATGCATTTCAAGGTCAATTCTGGTGATTCTGTTTCATTTCACGTTCATTTCCATGCATTTCATGGTCAATTCCTTCACTTTGCGGACATTTCCATGCATTTCATGGTCAATTCCCTTCACTTCACACCGTCATTTCCATGCATTTCAGGGTCAATTCCGGTGATTCTGTTTCATTTCACCGTCATTTACATGCATTTCATGGTCAATTCTCTTCACTTCACGGTCATTTTCATGCATTTCATGGTCAATTCCCTTCACTTCACGGTCATGTCCATGCATTTCACAATCAATTCTGGCGATTTTGTTTCATTTCACGGTCATTTCCATGCATTTCACGTCAATTCCCTTCACTTCACGGTCATTTTCATGCATTTCACGGTCAATTCCTTCACTTCACGGTCATTTCCATGCATTTCACGGTTAATTCCCTTCACTTCAGGGTCATTTCCATGCATTTCACGGTCAATTCGCTTCACTTCATGGTCCTTACCATGCGTTTCATGGCCAATTCTGAGGATTCCGTTTCATTTCACGGTCATTTTCATGCATTTCACGGTCAATTCTCTTCACTTCACAGTCATTTCCATGTATTTCACGGTAAATTCTGGCAATTCCGTTTCATTTCAAAGTCATTTCCATGCAATTCACGGTCAATTCCCTTCACTTCATGGTCATTTCCATGCATTTCACGATCGATTCGCTTCACTTCACGGTCATTACCATGCATTTAATGGTCAATTCGAGGGATTCCGTTTCATTTCTTGATCATTTCCATGCATTTCATGGTCAATTCCCTTCACTTCACGGCCATTTCCATGCATTTCACGGTCAATTCGTTTCACTTCACGGTCATTACCATGCATTTCAAGGTCAATTCCGGGATTCCCTGTCATTTCACGGTCATTCCATACATTTCACGGTCAATTCCGTTCACTTCACGGTCATTTCCATGCATTTCACGGTCAATTCTGACGATTCCGTTTCATTTCACGGTCATTTCCATGCATTTCATGATCATTTCGATACATTTCACAATCAATTCCAGTGATTCCGTTTCATTTCATGGTCATTTCCATGCATTTCAATGTCAATTCTGGCGATTCTGTTCATTTCACTGTCATTTACATGCATTTCAAAGTCAATTCCCTTCACTTCACAGTCATTTCTATGCATTTCATTCACGGTCAATTCGCTTCACTTCACCGTCATTTCCTTGCATTTCACGGTCAATTCCAGAGATTTTGCTTCATTTCATAGGCATTTCCATGCATTTAGCGGTCAATTCCCTTCACTTCACGGTCATTTGCATACATTTTACAGTCAATTCCCCTAACTTCGCGTTCATTTCCATGCATTTCACAGTCAATTTCGGCGATTCCATTCATTTCACGGTCATTTCCATGCATTTCACGGTCATTTCCCTTCACTTCATGGTCATTTCCATGCATTTCACAGTCAATTCGCTTCACTTCACGGTCATTACCATGCATTTCACGGTCAATTTCGGAGATTTCGGTTCATTTCATGGTCATTTCCATGCACTTCACGGTCAATTTCGTTCACTTCACGGTCATTTCGGTGCATTTCATGGTCAATTCCGTCGATTCTGTTTCATTCATCACGGTCATTTCTATGCATTTCATGGTCAATTCCCTTCACTTGACGGTCATTACCATGCATTTCACACGGTCAATTCCAGGGATTTCATTTCATTTCACGGTCATTTGTATGCATTTCACGGTCAATTCCCTTCACTTCACGATCATTTCCATGCATTTCACGGTCAATTCCGGCGATTTCGTTTCATTTCACGATCATTTCCATGCATTTCATGGTCAATTCTCTTCACCTCACGGTCATTTCCATGCATTTCACAATCAATTACGTCGATTTTGTTTCATTTCACGATCATTTCCATGCATTTCACGGTCAATTCCCTTCACCCCGCGATCATTTTCATGCATTTCACGGTCATTTCCATGCATTTCCCCGTCAATTCCAGCGATTCTGTTTCATTTCACTGTCATTTACTTGCATTTCATGGTCAATTCCCTTCAATTCACGGTCATTTTTCCGTGCATTTCACGGTTAATTTCCTTCACTTCACGGTCATTTCCATTCATTTCATGGTCAATTCCGGCGATTTTGTTTCATTTCACAGTCATTTCCATGCATTTCACGGTTAATTCCGTTCACTACACGGTCATTTCCATGCATTTCACGGTCAATTCCCTTCACTTCACTGTGATTTCCATGCATTTCACGGTCAATTTCGGCGATTCCGTTTCATTTCACGATCATTTCCATGCATTTCACAGTCAATTCCCTTCACTTCATGGTCATGCATTTCACGGTCAATTCGCTTCACTTCACAGTCATTACCATGCATTTCACGATCAATTTCAGGCATTCCGTTTCATTTCACGGTCATTTCCATGCATTTAACGGTGAATTCCCTTCAGTTCACTGTCATTTCCGTGCATTTCACTGTAAATTCCATCGATTCTATTTCATTTCACACGGTCATTTCCTTGCATTCATTCACGGTCAATTCGCTTCACTTCACGGTCATTACCATGCATTTCACGGTCAATTCTGTGAATTCCGTTTCATTTCACGTTCATTTCCATGCATTTCACGGTCAATTCCGGCGATTCCGTTTCATTTCACGATCATTTCCATGCATTTCATGGTCAATTCTCTTCACCTCATGATCATTTCCATGCATTTCACGATCAATTACGGTGATTTTGTCTCATTTCAAGGTCAATTCCCTTCACCCTGCGATCATTTCCATGCATTTCATGGTCATTTTCATGCACACTCACGGTCAATTCCGGCGATTCTGTTTCATTTCATTGTCATTTACTTGCATTTCATGGTCAATTCCCTTCAATTCATAGTCATTTCCGTGAATTTCAAGGTCAATTTCCTTCACTCACTTCATGGTTTCATGCACATTTCATTCACACGGTCAATTCCGGTGATTTCGTTTCATTTCACAGTCATTTCCATGCATTTCACGGTCAATTCCGTCACCACACACGGTCATTTCCATGCATTTCAAGGTCAATTCCCTTCACTTCACTATGATTTTCATGCATTTTACGGTCAATTCCGTGATGATCCGTTTCATTTCACGATCATTTCCATGCATTTCACACGGTCAATTCCCTTCACTTCACGGTCATTTCCATGCATTTCACGGTCAATTCGCTTCACTTCACACACGTCATTACCATGCATATCACGATCAATTCCAGGGATTCTGTTTCATTTCACGGTCATTTCCATGCATTTAACGGTGAATTCCCTTCAGTTCACTCTCATTTTCGTGCATTTCACTGTAAATTCCGTCGATTCTGTTTCATTCACGGTCATTTCCTTGCATTTCACGGTCAATTTGCTTCACTTCACGGTCATTACCATGCATTTCACGGTCTATTCAGTTGATTCTGTTTCATTTCACGTTCATTTCCATGCATTTCATCCATCATCAGTCATTCCCTTCACTTCACGGTCATTTCCAGGCATTTCACGTCACGGTCAATTCCGGCGATTCCGTTTCATTTCACGGTCATTTCCATCATTTCACAGTCAATTCCCTTCACCTCACGGCATTTCCATGCATTTCACTGTCATTTCCATGCATTTCACGACCAATTCCGGTGATTCCGTTTCATTTCACGGTCATTTCCATGCATTTCACGATAAATTCCCTTCACCTCATGGTCATTTCCATGCATTTTCACGGTCATTTTCATGCATTTCACAGTCGATTCTGGTGATTCTGTTTCATTTCACTGTCATTTACATCATTTCATTTCACGGTCATTCCTTCACTTCATGGTCATTTTCATGCATTTCATGGTCAATTCCGGTGATTCCGTTTTATTTCACGGTCATTTCATCATGCATTTCACGGTCAATTCCCTTCATTTCATGGTCATTTCCATGTATTTTACGGTGAATTCGCTTCACTTCACAGTCATTACCATGCATTTCATGGTCAATTCCTTCATTTCACAGTCATTTCCGTGCATTTCACGGTCAATTCCGTCGATTCTGTTTCTTTTCACGGTCATTTCCATACATTTCACGGTCAATTTCCTTCACGCCACGGTCATTTCCATGCATTTCACCACCGCCAATTCGCTTCACTTCACGGTCATTACCTTCAATTTCATGGTCAATTCCGGGGATTCCATTTCATTTTAGGGTCATTTCCATGCATTTCACGGTCAATTCCCTTCACTTCACGGTCAATTCCATGCATTTCACGGTCAATTCCCGCGATTCCGTTTCATTTCACGGTCATTTCCATGCATTTCACACAGTCAATTCCCTTCGCTTCACGGTCATTTCAAGCATTTCACAGTTAATTCGCTTCACTTCACAGTCAATTATGAGGATTCCGTTTCATTTCATGGTCATTTCCATGCATTTCACGGTCAATTTGCTTCACTTCGCAGTCATTACCCTGCATTTCATGGTCAATTCCGAGGATTCCGTTTCGTTTCACACGGTCATTTCCATGCATTTCTCTCGGTCAATTCCCTTCACTTCACTTCACGTCTTTCCATGCATTTCACAGTCAATTCCCGATTTTCGTTCATTTTCACTGTCATTTTCATGCATTTCACTCAGGTCAATTCCCTTCACTTCATGGTCATTTCCATGCATTCACGGTCATTACCATGCATTTCACAATCAATTCCGGGGATTTTATTTCATTTCACGGTCATTTCCATGCATTTCATGGTCAATTCCCTTTACTTTACGGTCATTTCCATGCATTTCACGGTCATTCCGGTCATTCCCTCACCTCACGGTCATTTCCATGCATTTCACCCATCACACGTCAATTCCATGCATTTCACGATCAATTCCGGCGATTTCGTTTCATTTCACGGTCATTTCCAGGGATTTCACGGTCAATTCCCTTCACCTCACGGTCATTTCCATGCATTTCACTGTCATTTTCATGCATTTCACGATCAATTCCGGCGATTCCGTTTCATTTCACGGTCATTTCCATGCATTTCACAGTTCATTTTTTTTCTAAACAAACAAGCTAAAATATAGGACAACTACTCCATTACAAGTCATATTTTGTATCAAGCAATTTATTTGGGAGAGGGTAATCCGTCATACCTTGTTAGCTTGAGGGAGGCATTGAATTTCCTTCGCCTTCAACACACAATGATCTGCATCAATTATAATTAATTTATAAGGAACTTATATATTAATCGGGTTCGTGTTGGGTCAGGCAACCCGAGACCTCAACCCGAGCCCAACCCAAGTTTTATCGGGTTGGTGTTTGTATGGCCCATCCCCAAGATCAAACCCGATACATCTTGCCCAAGCCCAACCCAATGTCGGGTCAATCATAGGTTGGTCGGGTTGAACCTGCCCAACTTTTAGCCCTATAATCATATATGATACGTCAAGTAACTAATTTTGGTTTAGAAGATATTCTTGTTATATGAATAAAGAAAGAAATGAGAAAAAAAAGAGATAAATTTTTTTTATATGCTTATATATACATATTTATAAAAATATGTGGTAGAGAAAATATAGGTAGAATAAAATTCTTCAAGTAAAATTTTTTTTTTTTTAAAAAAAAAAAAAAAAAAAGTGCATAAGGATACAGTTATAGCTACGGTTGTAATCCATATCCATAGGTTTCTGTCCTGATCGGTGATCAATCGCGGATCCCGCGATTCCACCGCAAGTCGCTGTCCTGATCGGCAATCAATCGCGGATTCCGTGATTCCACCCCAACTCGCTGTCCCGATCGGCGATCTATGGCTACGGATTATAACCGTAGCTATAACCGTATCCCTATGCACTTCTTCTTCTTCTTTTTTACATGGAGAATTTTATTCTACCTACATTTTTCTTTAACACATATTTATATAAATATGTATATATAAGCATATAAAAAAAAATTCTTTTTTTTTTTTCTTTTTTTCATTCCTTTCTTTATTCATATAACATGAATATCTTCTAAACCAAAATTAGTTTCTTGACGTATCATATATGATTTTAGGGCTGAAAGTTGGGTGGGTTCAACCCGACCAACCATGATCGACCCGACATTGGGTTGGGCTTGGGCAGGATGTATCGGGTTTGGTCTTGGGGTTGGGCCATACAAACACCAACTTGATAAAACTTGGGTTGGGCTCGGGTTGAGGTCTCAGGTTGCCTAACCCAACACGAACCCGATTAATATATAAGTTTCTTATAAATTAATTATAATTGAGTGCAGATCATTTGTATTGAAGGCAAAGGAAATTCCAATGCCTCCCCTCAAGCTAACAAGATATGCTGGATTTCCCTCTCCCAAATAAATTGCTTGATACAAAATATGACTTGTAATGGAGTAGTTGTCCTATATTTTAGCTTGTTTGTTTAGAAAAAAATAAACTATGAAATGCATAGAAATGACCGTGAAATGAAACAAAATCGCCGGAATTGATCGTAAAATGCATGGAATTGATTGTGAAATGCATGGAAATGACCGTGAAGTGAAGGGAATTGACCGTGAAATGCATGGAAATGACCGTGAAACGAAACGGAATCACCGGAATTGATCGTGAAATGCATGTAATTGACCATGAAATGCATGGAAATGACCGTGAAGTGAAGGGAAATGATCGTGAAATGCATGGAAATGACTGTGAAGTGAAGGAAAATGACCGTGAAATGCATGGAAATGACCATGAAATGAAACGGAATCGCTGGGATTGACCGTAAAATGCATGGAAATGACCGAGAAGTGAAGCGAATTGATCGTGAAATGCATGGAAATGACCGTAAAGTGAAGGGAAATGACCGTGAAATGAAACGAAATCGCCAGGATTGACCATGAAATGCATGGAAATGATTGTGAAGTGAAGCGAATTGACCGTGAAATGCTTGCAAATGACTGTGAAATGAAACGGAATCGCCGGGATTGACCATGAAATGCATGGAAATGACCATGAAGTGAAGGAAAATGACCGTGAAATGCATGGAAATGACCGTGAAGTGAAGGGAATTGACCGTGATATGCATGGAAATGACCGTGAATCCAAACGGAATCGTCGGGAATGACTGTGAAATGCATGGAAATGACTGTGAAGTGATATGAATTGACCGTGAAATGTATGAAAATGACCATGAAGTGAAGGGAAATAACCGTGAACATGGAAATGACCGTGAATCCAAACGAAATCGTCGGGATTGACCGTGGAATGCATGGAAATGACCGTGAAATGCATGAAAATGACCATGAAGTGAAGGGAATTGATCGTGAAATGCATGGAAATGACCGTGAAAAATGAAACGAAATTGCCGGAAATGACCATGAAATGCATGAAATTGATTGTGAAGTGAATGAAAATGACCATGAAATGCATGGAATTGACCGTGAAGTGAAGACATCAATTACCGCAAAATGATGTCTTCACCATTCATAATGAAATCACTATTATGAAGATATCATTTTGCTACAGAATTTTGACAAAATATACAACACATCATTTACATCATTTTATCATGAATGTTTTACAGGACATCATTTATAACAATTTGCGACATTTCACAAAATTTTCCGATTCCTCTCATGCCTAAGACAAATATATCATATTTTGAGGTCACTCAGGCAATCATAGGCTATTGACTCCCCTAAGAACATATATATCATATTTGAAAGTTGACTTGTTGTGGTGAAAATTCATAAAGTATGGTGTGAGTCTGCCGAGTCGACAGTCAGTTTTTGGAGAATTCTAAATGATAGTACAAGACTTATTAGTGAATTTTCACAAGTTTTAGGCCTGTTTCACTTGCTTTGGGCCTGTTCCACTCATTTATTAGTCAATTTCATGTAATTGTTGTTAAATTTATACCAAGGTTGTCAGTAAAAAAAATGTCAATATCAAGTAGTCAATGGCCATTTTGAAGAATTCCATGTTAAATGGTCAACTCATAGGTCACATTTAACAAGTTCACGACCAATTTCACTAAGTTATGGATCAATTTTCAAAGTTATATGTTGCATTTTGGCCGAGAACGTCATGAAATTGACCATGAGTGGATTTGTCTAAGGACTGTAAATGACCGTTAAGTGAAGGGGATTAACCGTGAAATGCATGGAATTGTCCGTGAAGTGAAGGAAATTGTCTGTGAAATGAGTGGAATTGAACGTGACGTGAAGGGGATTGTCCATGAAATGCATGGAATTGACTGTGAAGTGAAGGGGAATGACTGGCAATGACCGTGAAATGCATGGAAATGACCGTGAAGTGAAGGGAAATGATCGTGAAATACATGGAAATGGCCGTGAAGTGAAGGGAATTGACCGTGAAATGCATGGAAATGACCGTGAAATGAAACGGACTCACCGGAAATGATTGTGAAATACATGAAAATGACCGTGAAGTGAATCAAATTGACCGTGAAATGCATGGAATTGACAGTGAAGTGAAGCGAATTGACCATGAAGTGCATGGAATTGACCGTGAAGTGAAGAGGAATGACCAGCAATGACCGTGAAATGCATGGAAATGACCATGAAGTGAAGGGAAATGATGTGAAGTGCATGGAAATGACCGTGAAGTGAAGGGAATTGACCGTGACATGCATGAAAATAACCGTGAAATGAAGGGAATTGACCGTGAAATGCATGGAAATGACCATGAAATGAAACGGACTCGCCGGAAATGACTGTGAAATGCGTGGAAATGACCGTAAAGTGAAGCGAATTGACCATGAAATGCATGGAATTGGCAGTGAAGTGAAGTGAATTGACCATGAAATACATGGAATTGACCATGAAGTGAAGGGGAATGACCAGCAATGACCGTGAAATGATTGGAAATGATGGTGAAGTGAAGGGAATTGACCGTGAAATGCATGGGAATGACCGTGAAGTGAAGCGAATTGATCGTGAAATGCATGATGAAATTGGCCGTGAAGTGAAGGGGAATGACCGAAAATGAACATGAAATGATTGGAAACGACGTGAGGTGAAGGGAATTAACCGTGAAATGACGGGGAATGGCCGGAATTAAGTCAGTTCACTGTCAATTTAACTCAGTTCACGGTCATTTTAGCTTAGTTCACGGTCATTTTACCTCAGTTCACAGTCATTTTAACTCAGTTCACGATCATTTTAGCTCAGTTCACAATCATTTTAGCTCAGTTCAAAGTCATTTTAGCTCAATTCATGGTCCTCATCAATAACTCAGTGGGTCATCGGTCTGTTAACTCAGTCGATGCTCAGTCTCTTTCATGGTCTTTGTTTAGTTTTACATCTTATTTCATTCTTTGTTTAAAAAAACCATCTATGTGGGCCATTTGAGTCATGATTTTGTTCATTTATCAGGACATGCCATACCATTCAGTATTTTTAAAATATGAAAATGGATTGTGGACCGTGCGCATATATAGTATAAAAAGAAGGATTTAAATATACCTACCATTCGAAGCTTCTTAGATGGGGGGACCATTTTTCGTCCTATCTTGGGCTCAAAAAAGTCAAAAAGGACGTGTGTGGGGTGTGTATTCTCGACCAGATAAAAGGGAAAGAAGAAAGCGGTAAAAGAAGGGTTTTACAGCCATGGTGAATAGTCACAGAGGGAGAGAAGTAATCAGAAAATGATAATCTACGGATAGGATAAAGGATCAGGGAGAGGAAGAAGAAAAAAAACCAGTTTTTTGTTGGAGACACGGCTGGCAACATGAATAGGGGCATTTTCGACCTTTGGGAAGGCGTCATACAGCTGGGGCTTATTCTGGTAAGGTAAAATGAGGTTGGCTTCAACGGGTAAATGGGCCATAAATGGGTCGTACAGTCGTAAATTTCTCCAAGGAAAATCATAACCTTTCTAATGTTCCACCGGTTGGACGATAAATTACCATCCACCGGTGGGGATAACGCTATCATATGTGCGACATCCAACCCGTCCAATAGGTTGGCCCCACCTTGAGAATCAACTCAGAGTGGATGGAGCTGATTTTTGCACAAGTTCATCAAATGTTGATAGTCATTCGCTCGGTGGACGATAGATGTGAGCAAGGGACGCCGATTGCGTGGTGAACAACTCACCACGCTATGAGTAATCTCTGTGAGGCCCGCCGTGATGAATGTGCTTTATCCACGGTCCATCTGTTTCCTCAGCTCATTTTAGGGCACGAGCCCCAAATTTAAGCATGTCCAAAGCGTGGACCACACCATAGGAAATAGTGTGAATTGGATCAATACCGTTGAAAACTTCTTGGGGCCACAAGTTTTGGATCAAGGCCGTTTACCCTTCATTCATGTCTGTGTGACCTTATGAACAGGTTGGACAATAAATAAATATCAATGTAGGCCACAAGAAGGTTTCAACGGTGGACATCATTATCCCCACTGTTTTCTCTGGTATGGTCCACTTGAGCTTTGGATATGCTTCGACATTGGGCTCATGCCCTAAAATAAGCTATAGAATATAGATGAATGGGGTGGATAGAATACGTACATCACGCTGGCCCCCACAGAATTTGCTCATCACACTATAATGTATTAAGTTTGCTTGCCATGCATAGAACCGGGCAAGGTGCAACTCATCGTTCAAATCCAACTCGATCTAAACCGAGTGGATGAGTTAATCCAAATCGAGTTGACTTTGTACAATTCAAACTCAAACTGAGTCAAGTTCAGTCATAACTGAGTTAAGTTTGAGTCACTAAGTGACTCGACTCGACTCAACCCAAAATCCAACTCGATAGTGATTTGGCTTGATTTGAAACTCAACTCATACATATATAATAATAATAATAATAATAATATAATAATAATAATAATAATAATAATAATAATAATATAAAAAGAGACTTAGATATGACATTTCAGATATGAGATGCATGTAATTGATGGAGAGGCTACAATTTTGGCAAGTGCATTTAAGTTTTGAGTTGTGATTTTAGCCCATGGATACCCACCGCACTAAACCCGACTTGGTGTTGACTCGACCCTACTTGGTACTTGTTGTTGGGGATTTTGGCCTGTGGAATCACACAGATCTAGATCTAGGATAACAATCCAATGACACCAAGCACACACAAGAGAACACAGATTTAACGTGGAAAAACCTTGCGGGAAAAAACCACGGCACAAAGCGACAAATCTCCACTATGAAAATAGAAATTACAAAGAGAGGAGACTTACTCGATTCGAACAACCTCGAATCTCACCCTTGCTACACCATTTAGAAACCCTAAAATCCTTTTAGGAACCCTTGGAACTCTTTTAGAAAGCCTTAGAATACCTCCCAATCCCGCATACACCCCTTTATATAAGTTTAGAAAGAAGCAGACTCGGAATAGGAAACAAAATCCACAAAATCTACGTTTCCACAATTGCATCTGCGAAACTTATCGATGTCATCGAAGGTCTCTCGATGACAGCTTCGATATCATCGACAGTCCTTCGATGATATCGAAACAGGACCAAAATGTCCAGCGACCAGGGGTGAAAAATCCAACAATTATTGATGTCATCGAAGGTCTCTCGATGACAGCCTCGATATCATCGACGGTCTGTCGATATCCTCGACAGACCAATAGACAGATTTAAGACATCTGTTTATAACAATCTCCACCATGTCTTCAATCTTCATCTATGTAATTTCTTGTCCCATTCTCTTATTTCTACACCATATCATAGCTTCTCTTGCACACTCTGCTTTCTTTTACACCATCGCCAAGCCTAGAGAAGTTGTAGAGAACTTGGACTTCTCTGCAGGAATATTCTTATTGATCATGTCTACCAGATCTAAATCCACATGCCCAACCACCTTTGCTCCTGTCTTCCCAAAAGAAAAAACATAGTCTTCGTACCATCTCACCGTTACTCAATATTGCTTGTTGGGGTACTTGCTTACAATATTGATAACCTGTGAAATAACCGGTCTAATCCAGACCATGACATACACTGCCAACCACATTCGAAATAAGGCTCATGAGATATCCTGCTTTTCCTCATCTGTTTTGGGACATGTCTTGAGGAAAACTTGAGGAGAGACTCGTAGGGAATGCTCATCGGCTTTACCTGCCCCATCACATCCTTGATCAATACCTACACACAAGGTATTCTTCCTATGATTACCAAAGCCTACTCCTGCTTCAGTCTCAACACACCGAGAACCATCTTTGTAGCCCCCGATCCTTCATCCTGAATGTCCCACTTAACTGAGTCTTCAGTACATTGACTTCAGACATGTCATAATTGACGATCTACATGTCATCAATTCCTGACTCACCATGAAGGAATCAAACTACTGCCTAGGTGACAGGTCGAACCACGACCTGCTGCAAAGTCTTTTCTCAGCCCCTTTAACTTCGAACCGCTCTGGTTGCTTCATGTAGATCTGCTCTTCACTTTCCCTTACAGAAGTGCAGACTCCACATCGATCCTTCCAGCTCAAGATCACATTGGCCAACCAGCGCTAATCACAGATCTAATAGATACCTGTTATACTGTCGGCGTGAATATCTCTGAGAAGCTGATCTCTTATCTCTGAGCATAACCCTTCGCTACCAACCTTGCTCTGTATCTATGTTGTATCCTCCTGAAGATCCACCTGCATCCAACCGCTCTCTGGTCCATTGGAAGCTCCACCCGCTCCATATGTCGGTCTGGTACAACGAATACATCATATCGCCCATAGTAACCTTCCACTTCTCAGCATCAGCTCACCCAGAGCCATCTGAATAGAAGATGAATCCCCTACGATATTGAAGTCGTCCATGTACCTCATCGATATCCTACGATCATGCCGTGTGATTCTTCTCACAGGTGGCTGCTCCACCTGCTCTGTATCCCTGTCCGCACATCTCAG
The DNA here is from genome assembly GCA_021015155.1 of Magnolia officinalis. Taxonomy (NCBI): domain Eukaryota; kingdom Viridiplantae; phylum Streptophyta; class Magnoliopsida; order Magnoliales; family Magnoliaceae; genus Magnolia; species Magnolia officinalis. Next base: position 6,580 of record JAJHSJ010000944.1, on the reverse strand, counting down.
CCTTGCTGTCCTGCCCGCTCATGTGGCCATGCCCAACATGCTACATATGTGCAGAGGTGGAATCCGCTACATCCACTGCAGCTCCACCTTTTAAAGTGCTCCCGATCAATCGACAAGTTACCGAGTCGTTGCGCTTTCATGATTACCCGTGCCTCCTTAGATACCTTAAGAACACTATCAATACCTGTGTACTTGCATCCTTTTACCTCAAGTACACTAAGAGAAATCAGATTTTTCTTCAAATCAGGAACGTGTCTAACATCAGCCAAGGTACGCTCCACCCCATCAAACATCTTGATGCGCACCGTACCAACAGCCACACCATTACAGGCAAAGTCATTGCCCATAAACACCTGTCCACCATCGCACTCATATAGCTGGTGAACCAACTCCGAGTCATGTGAAAAGATGCCCCTGTGTCTAGCATCCACTCGTCCTTACGATCATCGTATGGCCGCCTGATAGTAGACACAGATAAAACATCACCATCACATCCACTGGATCCATCTAACGTGACAACATTAGCCTCCCTATATGAAGCCTCAGAATCTTCTCTCTTCGATTTAGGATTTCCACAATCCTTCTTCACATGTCCTTCCTTCCCACAATTCCAACACTTTACTTTCCTTTGCCCTTGCCCTTGGATTTGGATCTATAACCTGAAGAACTCGTACCTTATTCAGAATTCCTACCAATTGTAAACATTGCATCAGAAGATGTCCCCATGTCGTCGTTTAGCTTTCTCATAGCCTTTCCTTGAAGGGCTGAGATAACAGTGTCGACACTCAGGGTTTTATTTGTGCTGCACATAGTGTCCTTGAATGACTCATACGACACCAGAAGAGAATTCAGCAACATACATATTTGTTCTTATCTTTCATCACTTCCTCCATATTCAGCAATTTGCAAACTAATTTATTAAGTTACTAATGTGAGCCTCCAGATCTCCACCCTCTGCCATCTTAAAGTTATACCACTGCCGCTTCAAGTATAGGCGATTTTCAAGGATTTTTTTGCATAGACATCCTCTAACTTCACCCATAACTTAGCCGCAGTTTTTTCCCTCATGACGCTTGTAGAGAACCTCATTCGTGAGACATAAACGGATTGATGATAAAGCTTTCTTATCAAGAGTATTTCAATCATCATCAGTCATAGTAGACTTTCGCTCCTCAAGAGCACCATCTTCGCCTTGCTTGATTAAGGAACTCATCATCTTGATCTTCCATAACTCAAAATTATTTTCCCTGAGTACTTCTCAATCTCATACCTGGTGCTCGCCATTATTACTAATCCTGCAGATTCAGATTTTGTGCCCCAACCGATTGCTCTGATGCCACATGTTGAGAATTTTGGCCTGCGGAATCATACAGATCTAGATCTAGGATAGCAATCCAATGGCACCAAGCACACACAAGAGAACACAAATTAACGTGGAAAACCCTTGCGGGAAAAAATCACGGCACAAAGCGACAAATCTTCACTATGAAAATAGAAATTACAAAGAGAGAGGACTTACCCGATTCGAACAACCTCGAATCTCACCCTTGCTACACCCTTTAGAAACCCTAAAATCCTTTTAGGAACCATTGGAACTCTTTTAGAAAGCCTTAGAATACCTCTCAATCCTTCGTACACCCCTTTATATAAGTTCAGAAAGAAGCAGACTCGGAATAGGAAACAAAATCCGCAAAATCCGCGTTTCCGCAATCGCATCTGCGGAACTTATCGATGTCATCGAAGGTCTCTCAATGAAACTTCGATATCATCGATGGTCCTTCGATGATATCGAAACAGGACCAAAACTGTACAGCGACCAGGGTGAAAAATCCAACAATTATCGATGTCATCGAAGGTCTCTTGATAACAGCCTCGATATCATCGACAGACCAACAGATAGATTTAAGACATTTGTCTATAACACTTGTGACCGGGTTAGACTCCTTTCGGACTAGTCTAGGCCAGACCCAAACTCAAATCGGGTCAAACATACTGGACTTGGTAGGACTTGGTACTGAGTCAGGTCGAGTTGGGGTCAGGCCTATTTCAAAATTGGATGGAGACGGGTTTGCCCTAACTCCGTCAGACTCGACTTGATCTTCCTTCTCACAGTGAGACCAACGGTTAAGATGATCGTTAATGTGAAAAATAGTACAATTATGGTTAACCTAATTGGTAAAATTTGTGATTTCTTTTTAGGTCCCATCAGTGGAAGCTTAAGAAGGTGTAAGAGATCAAAACCCAGCATACTTCGAAACAAGATCCAAGAAACAAAATCTGAAATGCATGCTGCGATTCTCACCGTTTATGCACAGATGGTAGGAGATTGGTGTGTGTGTGTGTGTGTGTGTGTGTGTGTGTGTGTGTGTGTGTGCACCGAGCTCTCGGTGTACATGCACTCCAAAGACTGAGTGGTTAGAGATATGCTGGTCAAAGGATGAGATCGCTCGATGAGATTCAAGATCAACCAATAGAGCAAGATGCTCTTGTTCCCATGGATCCCAAGCATGTGCAAGATGAGCACATCCAAAGATAAGTTGAGCCCTCACCCGTTTGTGCTGGGCCTCTGGTACAGAGGACTCAAGAGGTTGGGTTTTATTACAATAATAGTGTGTTGTAAAAGCCCTGCAAAATATGCAAGTCAGTCTGCAACGACTAATTGAACATGGAGGGTTAGCGGCTGATAATTTTAATAGGAGAATGAAAATTTTCCTTGAGAGAACGTTGTTGCCTATTAATCAACCTGCTCATGTTAATCAACCAATAACATATCATGAAAATCTGTTCGACCCCTTCTTTGGGTATTGGAAAATATTTCACAAATAATATTGAAAACCGAAAAATAAAATAAAATTAATATCAGTCTTAATCACGCATGTAATACACTATCCTTAAAGCTTGATTCGTCCCCTTCTCGATTGCAAGACTACTGATAGGTTACATTTTAATTCCTTCCAGGATAAGATAAGCCCTTTTTTCTTTAGGTTGTACATGCAACAATAATGAAGGGATCTACTTAGGGACTCGATTAATGCAGTTTAGAAATCTGACAAATTTTTTGAGTGATTGTTCACTCCCCAAGTATAGGGTTGTGATGTAGTAATAAACTCGGTGAGATTGAGGTCGAATCCCAAGGGACTGGAACCTGTACATAATCTGAAACTAAATAAAACTAAAACTAGACTAAGATGAAATCTAAATTGAATGTAATTGAGGGAATAAATGATGAAATATTTATCTAAAACTTAGAGAATTCAGAAGAAGGAAACTAGGGATTCAGAGGATCCACTGTAGAGATCAGAGAGATCTTATGCCTGCTTCAAGAACTTAATTGGACTTAAAGTCCCATCTTCATCCAGTTGGAGGGTGTAACCATGGAAATTAAAACTGAACTTCCTTTGATCTAGTTTTCAAGAGATGAAAGTATAAGAATTAGAATGAATTCCGTCACCAAACCATGCCCAGGAGATAAAGTAAACAATAGAATTAAACTAATTACCAACCAATCAATAATGTATGAAGGTTAGGAAGGGTACCGTCATCCGACCATGCCCAGGAGATGATGGTGAACAACAAGGCTTCCTGACGTCATAATCAAAATAAGAAAATAAACATGCTCAAAGCTATCGCAGACCCATTGTAATTTTGGTCACAATAGACCATTAAAAACTAAAAATACTCCTTATAATTAAGCTAGAATCCAAAAGAGTTCAATAACTATGAATCAAAGCAAAGCTAACATCCCAACCACACTACAAGCTTCACCTCTTAGCCCTAGCTAAGAGGGTTAGCTAACCATAGGTATGATTAAACTAAATCTCAGAAGAAAAGAAGAAGAAGAAGAAGAAGAAGAAAAAAAAACGGGCGTTGCCTCCCTTCGTCCCTTACTTATTTCCAAGAGAACAACGTCCCTTGGGACATTTTGGGATGGTCTACCAGATGGACGGTCCAGATCATTCCTACGATCATCATCATGGTCGTACAACAACTACAGAATTCGAGCAGCGATCGGACGCAGAAACAGGGGTTGTACTGATCTCTGTGGGGGCCACATATGATGGTTTTTTAGTAGATCAGGGCCGTTAATTGGTCTTGTAGGGTCGATTTAGGCTATTATTCTAAGTTTGAAGTGGATTTGAGCTTTAGGTGGACCACTGCGCTGATCAACGTGCGGCGAACAATCCAGTCTTTGCACTCTTGTTCTTGTGCATGGATGCATGGAAATGATAGGGGTATGGTCGAATTTTGCTCCTCGACAATTTGGTCTGTTTGGATCAGCCGTCCGATGATGAATGTGGGCCACAAATCCTCCCAATGAACGACAGTCGTGAGCTCTGTTCTTGCGTAAACAGAGAAGTGATTTCCTTTCCAAATTATAGTCGGTCAACATGCTATTGACTGACTTCACACTAGTTCGGCGCACAACAGTTGTGCGCTGACTGTGCACTCACAACTATGAAGTGGGGTCCATCTTGATGTAATTGCAAAATCCAAACCCTCCACCACTCTTTCAGCTAATTTAAGGAGTCGAGACCAAGTTTGAAGCATATCTAGCTCTCAGGTGTGCCCAAAATCAATGGTTCATGGGTTGATCTGACCATTGGGCCACTTCCATAAGGATCCAATGGCTGAAATTCGACGTGTACGGTTAATTTATGGTCTTCAGGCCGGATATAAAGTTTCAAGCCGAACAGATGGTGGAAACCCTGTGATCTTGCATTTTGGACAATTTTTAGGCCTGTTTAACGCGAGTGGTGTGATTTTCTCGGATCTCTGGCGTGTAAATGTTGAAGTCCATCCCTTGCCTTGGTGACTTCTGAGTGTTAATTTCATACTTTTAGCACCCTGTTTTAGTTCAAGCTCCTAAACACACCTTGTAGCATAAACACAATTAAATTGGGTCGTTAAACAGTACCATGATCATAAATCTAGGCAATAACTGAGGTCTGATATACATATTTGACCCTCAACAGTGATCGAACTCAATGATTGAAATAAGATTCGAGTCACTCGGCAAGTTCTTCTTGAATAACCTTAAAAGGAAAAACTTTGAGAGATCATATCGGATTAAATTGGTTGAACTTGGATGATTCTGGACCTAAAGGGTCCAGTTCATATAACATCTAGGATGTGGACCATTGCCAAGTGGTCACTAATGGTTCAGATCATTTGTGAAACATTTCTAACCATTGGCACTAGTTTTTGAATGTTTCAAATTGTTAGATCAACGATTTGACCATTAGATCATCAAGGCTCATTCGTTTTCGGACCCTTTTGGCTATTAAGGTTACTAGCCGTTGTAAAAAAATGGTCGACAGTTTTGGATCAATTGATCTGACTATTTCCAATAGCCTATAAAACACAAACCACTTCACACTTCTCTCTTGCACCGTCTTATGATGGTTCACAATGGAGCGACCACTTTGCAATACGATGTGCAAGCGTAAAGGGCAAATTGTAGCATTTAGTACCACTACAGCCACATTGCTCACACCCTCGCCCTCACTCGTGCCCATGCACGTGCTCGAGCACTCGTGCATGCATGTGTTCCAATGCTATATGCAAACCGAGCATCTCTATTTCCATTTCTCAAGTAAGAATACTCCACACTCAAAGACTTATAAACAAAAAGTTTTCTCCTACTCTATCTAATGTGGGACTAAACAAAAAGCAACTTTTCCTTGTTTTTTCAAATTGGTTTAGGTAAAAAATGAAATTTCAAAATATATATATTATATATATATATATATATATATATATATATATATATATATATATATATATATATATATATATTCTAAAACTAAAATCTCAACAATCCCCACTAGATTTTAAAATAAATAGTTGAAAATTCTGCCAGAGTTAAAAGACAACTCTTATACTGTAACGCCCCGAATCTTCAGGACCCGAGTACACGACCCGTTTCCCAAAAACCTGAGTGTTAACCTTAAAGGATGGTCAAATATATTTTTTCATCTTTTATCAGAGTAAGCAGACGAGCGTAGAATGGACAAGTAAGCATAAAAGAAAGTTTCAATTATCATTTAGAATATACAAGAGAGTGCCCATAATGACTTATACAAACTAATGTTTCCATTCTTACAAATACAAAATAAAATAACATTACATGAGAAACAAAGTAAATTTGCAACAATCTTGAGCTGTGAAATCCTGTAGCAGCCCTTAGTAAATATAAACAGGCATCATTGTCAACCATAGCCTGCTCCTCACCAATATGAATGTGAACATCATCAGGGCCACTTGTGCTACTTGTACGGTTATATATATGATGGATGAGTGGCCAACTCAGTGTGAACTCCCCTCAAGATTACACACCGCCGCATTAGGTAAGAAATAGTATAAAACATTCAGACAACCAAAACAGAGTAGATGCAGTCTTATTATATACATGAACGTGTGAATGCAATCATTGTCCCGGGTAAAACATCCATACGGACATAGGGGTCGTCACCCATGCAATCATCGACCCAGGTAAGACATCCAGACGGTCTGTGCCTCGGGTAAAACATCCAGACTGGCAAATATGTACGATAACAACAGATGGTGGTTGGTGCCTCGA
>JAJHSJ010001529.1:0-100000 GCA_021015155.1 Magnolia officinalis | reverse complement strand
GTCATGACACCATTCCTGCAATTGATAATTGCATTTGACGTGGCAAGGAATGGGCGACCCAGAATGACGGGAATCTGAGTGCTTATGTTATTGATGGGTTCGGTGTCCAGGATGATAAAATCTACAGGGTAGTAAAATCTATCGACTTGGACCAACACATCCTCAATAATCCCTCTTGGTACACGAACAGAGCGATCGGCAAGTTGTAGTGTGGTTAGGGTGGGTTTTAACTCACCCAAACCTAACTGTTTGTATACCGAGTAGGGAATCAGATTGACGCTCACTCCTAAGTCAAGAAGTGCGTGATCAATTCGATGGTTCCCGATTACACATGATATGGTTGGGCTACCGGGATCCTTGAATTTCTGCGGCACGTCTTGCTTCAAGATGGCACTCACTTTCTCAGTTAAGAAAATCTTCTTTTGAATACTCTGCCGTCTTTTGGTCGTACATAGGTCTTTCAGAAATTTTGCATATGAAGGAATCTGTTTTACTACGACATCAAGTAGAGGAATGTTGACTTTCACTTGTTTCAACACCTCTAGAATATCCTGAGAGTTAGAAAGAGGTTTTGGTGCAACCAACCGTTGGGGGAACGGAGCAACTGGCTTCTCTAGAAGTTCCAGTTCTAATTTTTGGGGTATCACTAGATCCATCATTATTGTCCTCTTCTGGTTCTTGAGGCTTTTCAGGTCTAACCGGAAGGGTTTTATCAATGATCTTCCCACTCCTAAGAGTGGTGATGGATTTAGCGTGCCCCATTTGATTTGAAGAGCTGGGATCACTTATCTCGTACTACGGTTTAGGATTGGGGAGCGGTTGTGCAGGAAGCATCCCCTTTTCTATAACCGTCATACGAGAATCTATCTTTTGCATAAAATCTGTAAATCCTCGCATCGCCTGAGCCAGCTCTTGTATGGAATTTTGAACCGGTTCTTCTTGAGGTTTCCTTGATTTGGATTTTGAAAAAAACCTTGGGGGGTGGCCGTTTGTCCATTTCTCCAACTAAAGTTTGAATGATTTTTCCAACCAGGATTGTATGTATTGGAGTTGGGTCCAGTAAAAGGTCTTTGATAGTTGTTCACGGCATTGGCTTGTTCATTCAACACTCCTCGAAAGGTAGGTATTGTAGGACAGTTTTCAGTTGTGTGAATGTTGCAATCACAGATGCCGCAAACAATTTCATTGACTTTATCCTTCTTTCCTTCCATGGCCTCAAATTTTCTTATGAGATTAGTCACTTTAAATTGAGATCATCCTCTTCTTTAGGAGATACAATCCACCTTTCTCCTTAGATTGAGTTGGCCTAGACGTGGTGTTTGATTTTGGGTAATAGTCCCAAGATTGTGTTTTTTCAGCCAGACTGTTGAGGTAGTCCCATACCTCGTCGACATCTTTATTAATGAACTCTCCATTGCACATTGTCTCGACGATTTGAGCGCATGGAAGATGTCAGTCCATCGTATAAAAATTTGTAATGCGCCACGTTTCAAAGCCGTGTTGTGGGCATGAATTGACTAGATCCTTAAACCTTTCCCAACATTGGAAGAATGTTTCATCTTCTTCTTCTAGGCAAAGTTCATGATTGCTTTTCTGAGGGTAATTGTTTTATGATGTGGGAAGAATTCTTTATGAATTCCCTCTGCATATCATTCCATGTGCCAATGGATTGAGGACGCAGTGAATGTAGCCACGTCTTAGCCTTCTCTTTTAAGGAAAAAGGAAAGAGTTTCAGCCTGATTGTATCCTCGGATACATTGGGAAAGTATAAGGTGGCTATAATCTCATCGAACTCTTTAAATGTAAGTATGGACTTTCTGATTCAAGCCCATGGAATTTAGGAAGGAGTTGGATAACTCCTGGCTTGATGTCCATCTGTCCTGTGTTTTCAGGAAAAATCATACATGATGGCGTACTCACCCCCGCCGGTTGTAAATAATCTCGTAAAGTACGAGGCGGGAGTGCTTGATGCACCTCATTCTCATCATGTACTTCCTCATCCCTATGGTGAGGTAGTGCTTCAGGTTGATTTGCAGCCATAACCTCAATTAACTCAGGGGAATTCGAGCGATGTCTAGTCCTGCGATGGACAGTTAACCCCTCGACTAATCCTCCTTCGTCAAGAGACGTCGAGTGTTGTCACGAGCCCACTTGGGCATGAAACACTCGCAGCCCTCAGTCAAATTCTAAACTTAATCCTAAGAAAGAAAAAACTAGAAAGAAGAGAGGGTTGGAAGGAAGTTACCAAATTGAAGTCCCTAAGTTAAAACCTGTAAAAAAACAAAACAAGTTAGTTTCTAAAGATAATAGGCCTAAGAGTAGAAAATTCCTAAGAAGAGGAATAGCAATCAACTAAGTTCTAGTTTAGAAAAAAGAAATCCTAAAAAGGAAAGTAGGAACCTCTAAACAAATTAGGAAAATTCTAAACTAAAAAGTAAGTGAGTAATGAAAGAGATTTGAAAACATAGAAAGTAGAAGTCAGAAAGAGCTTACTGAGTTAGAAAACCTACAAAACAAGAGGGTTAGTTTCTAAATAGAAAATCTTAAAAATAGAAAATTTTCTAGAAATAATATAGGAATATGGTTAGATTCTAAAAAAGGAAAAACTATAGGAAATTTCTAAAATTAAAGAAATTAGAAATTTTCTAAAACTCAAACCTTAATTCTGAAAATAGAAAAAAGAAGATTAAGAAAGAGCGTACCAATTTAGAAGGCTATCTCAGAACCTATAAAAGAGAAAAGTTAGTAAAATCCTAATCTTACTCTTAATTCTAAACTAATTAATTTCAAATTACGTAGCCGTCAGTCCCCGGCAACGGCGCCAAAAACTTGTTCACTCCCCAAGTATAGGGTTGTGATGTAGTAATAAACTCGGTGAGACCGAGGTCGAATCCACAGGGACTGAAACCTGTACGTTATCTGAAATAACCAGAACTAAACTAGGCTAAGATGAAATCTAAAACGATTGTAATGTGAAGAATGATGGTGAAATAATTATCTAAAACTTAAGAAATTCAGAGGTAGGAAACTAGGGATTCAGAGGATCCACTTGTAGAGATCAGGGAGATCTTATGCCTGGATTAAAAATCAAGGAAAGTAACTGAACTGCCGTTGATATAGTTTTCAAGAGATGAGAGGTATATGAATTAGAATGGATTCCATCACCAAACCATGCCCAGGAGACAAGCAAACAACAGAATTAAACTATTACCAACCAGTCAACATGTTTATGAAGGTTAGGAAGGGTACCGTCATCCAACCATGCCCAGGAGACGATGGTAAACAATAGGGCTTCCTGTCGTCATAAACATCAAAAGGAAAAGGACTCAAAGCCATTGCAGACCCATTGTAATTTCAGTCACAACAGACCATTAAGACTAAAATCATTCCCTCGGATCAAACTAAAACTAATCAATTCAATTCATAAATCAAAATTAATTAAAGGCATAAAACAGAGTCTCCCTTCATGCTACAAGCTTCACCCCTTAGCCCTAGCTAAGGGTTTTAGCCTGACATGGATGGGCTGATCTCCATATGTTTGTCAGAAAAAAAACAACAAAAAAAAAATAAAAAATAACCTTTGCTCTTTCCCTCTCCCTGTTCCTGACGTCCACGCTCCAGAACCTGCCTCCACGTCCAGCAAAGATGCCTCCAAGCTCTCTCTCTCCCTTTCTTATATAAGCACCCAGTGGAGATGAGCTCTTTCGCAGTTCGTAACAGAACCGGACTCTACACTACTACGCAGGAGACAGCCAAGTTGGTGCGGAGACTTCCTTTCCGAAGCATAGCCGCGTACACATCTGGGTCAAAGTTGCTAGTCCATCTTCCTTCTTTTCCTTTAAAAAGACAACGTCCTGTGGGACGTTTTCAGATGATGAGCTATAAGATGGATGGCCTGGATCAGCCATCTGATCAACGATGGTGGCCCACCTGGATCAACCGCAGGTCACATGCGTAAACAGGGCTCGCACGTCTTGCGCTGTGTTGTTGGTGGGGTCCACACCCTTCGGTGTCTGAGAAATCCACTTCGTCCATTGGATGCGTCTCGAAATTTCATGAAGATAGACGGTTTTCGGATTAATTTCAGTGTGGCCCACAAGATTTTTATTTCCTGCCATCTGTTAGACGTAGTGGATGGTCAGAGACACATCCTGGCTGGTTTCCGGCGGAGTTCGGGCAAGTTCTCGTCGGCGGCGCCTTCTGTTCCCACTGAACGGTTCAGATCATCCTTTTGGATGATCTTGGTGGCCCATATGATGATCCCAGGCAGACATCTCGTCCGTCTGTGTAAACAGAGGAGGACTGTTGCGGGCGGAGATTTGCGGTCAAACTGCGTTTGACCGCTCTTGTTTGCTGGGTGCACTGAGAGTGCATTGCCTGTGTGTACTCCACTCACGCAAAGTGGGTCCCAAATTTATGTCAAGAGAAATCCTCTCCGTCCATCCGCTTTTCCACTTAAATTGAAGGGTTGAGACCAAATTTAGAGCATATCCAGATATCAGGCGGGCCCTAACTCGACCGTTTATGAGCTGATCTATCCGTCGAGCAACTTTCACAGGTGTTTAATGACTGAAAATTCACGTGTTCGGTTAATTTATGGCCCTCAGGCCATGTATGAAGTTTGGAGTCGATCAGATAGTGGAAACCCTGTGATCTTGCACTCTGAGCGTCTTTTAGGCCACTTGAGCTTCAGTTCCTCGATTTTCTTGGATCTTTGGTGTGTACGTCCATCGATCTCGGTCCCCTGAGGTCTGTCCCTTACCTTTGTTGTCATCAGAGCGTTAAATCTATGCTTTTAGCGCCCTGTTTCAGTTTAAGCTCGTAATTACACCTTGTATCATAAACACAATTAAAATAGATCGTTAAGCGGTATCATGTTCGTAAATCTGGATAGTAACTGGGTCTAATATGCAATATTTGACCCTCAACAACAAGTAATCAAATAAGTTGGTTTTGTGTGAAATACTTCTTATATGTTCAAGGAATGCATATGCCATTCTATTTACTAATTGGTTTTGTATCTTTCTGTTTACTTGAAAGTTATCGATTCCAAACAGCTTGGGTGGGAATACTAACTATGGTGGGCTATCGCCAAAATAGAGGGTTTCAAGAATTTAGGAGATTCCTCAAAATCATGATTGAAGATTAAGCCTTAATCTTAATATTGGTTGGCCCCATGCCCTTCATATCAAATCTGTACATGTGGAGCGGTGTTTTCCTGGCTTAAATTGTGATTAAGGGTCAAAACCCTGTTTTCTCGTGAGGAATCTGAGTTGGAGATATGGATCCACCTAAATTGCCATCAGGGCATGATAAGGAGTTGTTTTTTAAATAAATACAACCATTGCTTCTTCGTCTACTAAAACAAACATTCCCTGTTAATGATTATGTATTATAGATGGAGTTCTCTAACAATAATTAACTAAAATGAGATCGAATCATTTTTATGGATCTACCAAACAAGGCATTAGTTGTTACATATATGGGATCTCCTGCACTTGTTATGCATCTAGCCTTTGCTGCTACTGGAATTAACATCAGCTCTTCTGATGACCCCTGCCACTTCTTCAACTATACTTGCATGAATGCTTTCTTTACATTGTTTCTATTGATCCTATGAGCATCTGCAACACAAAAAGAAGTTGATCACTAAACAGGTCAACCAGGCAAGTGTGTGGGACATCTGATGGACCGCACCTCAGGAAACATTGGCCATCGAAGTCCACTATTGAGACCTCCCTAGGACCGACCATGCATAAGGTCATGCAGGCCTAATAAATCATGCAATTGATAAATTATGGCTTGTATGCTCGAGTTCCAGGCCAGCTTACCTATCAAAAAAGATATATGGCTTGTATGACAGATCCCATATGCATGATATGTGAAGAGATCTAAATCCCATATGCATGATATGTGGAGAGATCTAGTATGTTTTTATCCTTTATTTACAGCTTCTTAGTTTCTTTACTTGTAATTCTTCCCTTTGTTTCCATTTGAAAGGGATCAAAATAATATATGTGGACCAATTAGGTGCAAGTAGAGAAGAAAGAACATATGAACATGATACATAGACATTGATTAGGTGGGTTTCTTTTTAATTTTCTTCATGTTCCCGCGATGAAGGGGATATTTTTGGGAGATACGAAGGGGCTATTTTAAAGATGTGATGAGGGTGTAATTGATTCTCTTAATTGCTTTCCATGTTTAATTTTGCTATATGAAGAAAAATTGCTTTTCATGTTTAATTTTACCATTGAAGTCCTTGCCCTTGTTACTTAGGCCATGTTTAGATAGCAAATCATGATTCATGACAATATCATAACGTAATAATTCGCATAGATGGTTATTTTCCTAAAAATTATCAACAGCCCATTTGGTAGAAGAGGTAACACCTCTAGCTGTGCTCTTTGAGCAGTAGCTCCTTTGGAGTCCGCTTTCACATCGGCCTAAGGGTTCTAGCATGGAACTACCAGATCTGCCCGTTGAGTCTAAAAGAGAGACGTAATGTTTTTTGTTTTTGTTAGCTGGTCTTAATTTATGCTTATACCTATTGCCTATTAGATATCTTTTATTTTTACAAATGTTGTAAATAATTAGTTGGATGATGACAGCGTGGATGATATTCAACTCCACAAATAAACTGTCATAGACTCATAATTATCCTTTCAGCCTACTCTTTTGTTTGCCTCAATATAATTGTTTTATTATTCAAAACTTCTAATTGTAGTATAAGATAATCAGTACCCCATTTGAGGATTTCTATGTTGCCAGACACAATTCAGTTTGTTCTTGGATGCATAAAAATTCTCAAATTGTCCCTTTTTGGACAATTCAATGTTGGATGGATAATGGTGTTTTTATTTATTCTAATTTAAATGCACATGTTTGTTTCGGTTCGTCTCTCCTAATTCTCTCTGGATATATTTCTTGCATTTATTTCCTCATCAAATATCCACACTTTGTGTGTTAGTTTAACGTGTGAATCAAATACAAGATTAATATATTCTGGAGAGATAATGAGAGATGCTTTTGAAATTTTGGCGTGACATTTAAATTAAATAATGAAAGCATTACAATCTATTCAACATTGAATGAGTAACAGATTTAAACGCTTAGGAAATTGTTGAAAGTTTAGAGAACATTTATTGACACAATTTACACAGACTATACACACACCACTTAGAATATTCTTGAAATGTTAAAGAGAAATTATTTCATATCTTTATATTCAATTATTTAGAGATGGCTAGTGAGGATGAAATCCCAACTACCCCTGGTGTCGGTCGTCAGCCACATCACCTCTTATTGTCGAGGGAGATGAATCTTCAGCTACAAGTAAAGGAAAGAAATGGTCAGCTGTCTGGGATGATTTTGAAGAAGTAGTAGTTAATAATGTCGCTAAGATTAGATGTCTGCACTGCAAAACTCTATACAGCAAAATACCGAGGGTCGACTACTCATTTAACAAACATAGGCAAAGTTGTTCAAGGAGACCTAAAATTCCACCTTCAGGCCAACAATTGTTATTGTTTACAAAGTCCGAAGGAGCTGCTTCTGAAGGTAAATTTACCACTCATAAGTTTGAAAAAGAGAAGCTGAATGAGTGGTTTGCAAGGCTAATTATCGTTGATGAGCAACCATTTAAAATAATAGCGAGTAAAGTGTTCATGGGATACAGTAAATTCCTTAATCCTTAGGTTGAGAAGGTCTACCATGTTACTGTGAAGATGGAGTGCATGAAGATGTACGCAAGTGAGGAAATGAAGTTGAAAGCAGTTTTGACATCGGTTTCAAGGTAAGTTTAACTTCTGATATGTGGACGATGCAAAATCAAATAAATTGATACATTTCATTGACTGCACGCTATGTTGATAAAAATTGAAAACTTTACAAGAGAATATGAACTTTCATCACCTTCCATCTCATTATTCCGGTTCGGTTATTTCAGATTGCATTTACAACTGTCTACGAGATTGGGGCATTGAAAATAAAGTCTCTTCATTAACTTTAAATAATGCTTCAACAAATGACACTATATATCATTCTTACATAACCAGTTCAAGTGTGGATATTTGTTGTAGGAAACTTATTGCCAGAATATATCTTCGTACAGTCATAAAAACTTTTAAAAACTTGTGAACTTCTTTTGCTTTGCTCAAATCTTCTTCAGTAGGCAACCAAGCATACGTTTTATCATACGCCGCATAATCTAGAAACGCAAGTTCCAATTCCTAGGCTGAATCAAACATCTCAAAAGTCGAATTCTAACGTATGCATACATCTAGCTTCAATGTTTTGGAGACTTCATATTCAAACGTCGGATTATGTCATTCCATATACTCAATCTTGAAAGTGGGCCCCTTATATACTTTACACTCTCCCTAATTTTTTGAAGGAAAAATATTTTAATTGACCAAATTATAGAGAATGTGAGAGAGAGTGTAAAGCACATAAGAGGCTCACCTTCGAGATTGAGTATATGGAATGACATAGTCCAACGTTTGAATATGAAGTCTCCAAAAATATTGAAGCTAGATGTATGCATACGTTGGAATTCGACTTTTGAGATATTAGATTTGGCCCTAGAATTGGAACTTGTATTTCCAGAATATGCAGTGCGTGATAGACGTATGTTGGTTGTCTACTAAAGAAAATTAGAGCAAAGGAAAAGAAGTTCACAAGTTTTTAAAAGTTTTTTTATGACCGTACGAAGATATTTTCTGGCAATAAGTTTCCTACAGAAAATATGTTTCTTCCCAGCTGTGTGGAAGATCAAGGAAGCCCTAAAGAAAGGTGTCAGTAAAAGTCCATTTTTTCTGTAATTCATGACAGGTGGTATGCAAATAAAGTTTGATAAGTACTACTGGGATGAATGTCATTTGTTAATATCTTTAGTTGTTGTTCTTGATCCTCAGTGTAAGATGAGTTATGTTAAGTACATCTTTATGAAGATTTATTCTAATGAAAAGGCAGTAGCCGAAGCCTCAAAGGTTTGTGATACAATTGAAACATTGTACAATACGTACACAACTACATGATCCACACCAAGTGTTAACGAAGTTAGATCACATGCTCGTACAAGCTCTGACACTATGCTCGATGATGATTACATGTCTTTCTTAGCAAAAGAAAATACAAACACTGAAATGAAAGAATCAGAGTTAGACATATATCTCAAAGAGTCATCGTAATGTGAAAGGATTCAGACTTCGATGTTTTGGAGTGGTAGAAAATGATAGTTAATGAAGGAAAATACCGTACATTATCGGCGATGGCATGAGATATTTTGTCAATTCCTATTTCAACGGTAGCATCAGAATCTGCTTTTAGCACAAGAAGTAAAGTCGTTAGCAAGACCTGAAGCTCCCTTGCACCAGATACAGTGGAAGCATTAATTTGTACAAAAATTGGTTACATCCGAGTTGGGGAGGTTTTGATATTGATGAGGAAAAGGATGAGAATGTGTTTCAAGCTGCACCACATGCAACAAAAGAAACATGAATGGAGTTAGGTTAACATTTCTCGTTAATTTATTGGAACTTGAAAATGATGTAATGGGTACTCTTTTATTTTTATTTTTATGTTATGTTGATGGATGTTATACGTACAATGCATTAATGGCTTTTTTTTTCATCCATAAATTGCTTTTGTTTTATGTCGTATTTCATTATTGCTAAATACTAATTTTTTCCAACACAATATGTAGACACGTCTTCAAGTACATCATCGATCGACATTTGGGACTACAGTTCCTTAGTCCATTCTCCAAAGTTTGGAAAGTTAAATATTTTGTGTCATTTGTGTGGAGCCAAGTATGTTAACAAAACTAATCGGCTCAGGTTACACTTATCCTGTCGGAGTGAAAATGCAAAACCATGTCTTAAAGCCCCGAAGGAAGTCCAACTTATTTTCCAAGCACATATTAATTCAAATAAAAAACTTTCCACTCCCCCATCCAAACTTTTTAAGGCAGAGGAGGAAGTTAAATTATTAGCATTAGAATAAGAACAATTTCAATTCGCCTTAAAGCGCAGTATAGAAGAGGTTTCTACACATTAGCGATGTCCTCCAAGACAACATGATGTCGAAACAGGTTCAAGCTGCACAACTAAAAAGAAAAATGGTAAGAATTCATCTAAGTTTCTCTTCAGTCTTGGTGCGTTTTACAGGACATTGAGAACTACGTATAAATTTTCTCACAAAGAAAGTTTGAAAAATCTAATTCAAACTATACAAGAGGGCGATAAAAAGTTATCTCCACGTTCTTATTCAGGAGATGTGACAAGTATGTATATGAAGATTTGAATAGCAGTTCGAGCTCAACAGACGAATCTCCTCTATAGTATTGTCTTCAGTTTGTATTTAATATTTTATTTTATACTTTATTGTGTTTTTAAATTATGTATATAGTAAAATTATAATTTTAATTCGATACTTTCGACTGCCTAGTTCCGAGTTCTGACATTGTATAATCTCAAAAACTAAACTTGAACTCAAATTTGAAAACTAAACTAGAAAATTAAACTCGAACTCGAACTTGGCTCGAAAAACGAACTCGAACATGTCTCGAAAGCTTGAGCTCAAACTCAACTCAAAAGCTCGAAACTGGCTCGAACTGGTCCGATTGTTGACCAAGCCGAGCCGAGCTGGAGATGCTGTCTCGGTCACTAAGCCGAGCCGGGTTCGAGCTAGGTGTTCCTGGTGACCAAACTGAGCCGAGCTGAGGCCAACTCGACTTGGTTCGGCTCGATGTACACCCCTAGTCTCGCATTATGGTCTGTTGTACTAGAGAGTGTTCACTAGTTGGGGTGCATGTGTGTAAGTATAAAAGTGGCAATACAACACAAAAAATGAATGAATTTTTAATTCGGAAGTTTTCAAGTAAAAATGGTATGACACCTCACTATATTCATGTCCGGGTTTTTGACGTTTTCTGTTTTGAAGAGAAATTGATTTTTCATGCAAGCATTTGTTACATGGCATTTCTCCAATTTTTTAATTTTTTTCATAAAAAAAATTGCTCTCTTACTCTTCGGACTCGCATTGGGTAGGTTTGAACACACCGTACATCGTGATGAAGGAAAAACATAAATATTAGTAAGGAAATGGTACTATGAGGTTAACCTCATGGGAAGTTCCCATGAGGTCGAGTTGTGTGGCCCCACCATGATGTGTGTTAAACATCAACACAATGAGTCAGATGCAGCATTCCAAGGTGGCCCAGGTGCTTAAAAATCAAGTAAATCCATGACTTGGGTGGGCCACACCACATACAACAGTTGAGAGGGGTTATCCTCCCACAAAAATATTCATAATCATTTATTAGGCCACTGAGATGTGGTTCACAAATACAGCCCATCAATTGTGTGTTTCCCACTAGGATGATGGATCATACCAAGTTTCAGCCCAATCCAAAATTCAGGTGGGCCCCACCAAGTGATTTTATATATTTTAGGCATGTCTTCAAATAGTTTTACATGGTATGGCCCACCATACTTCTGTTTATGGCTGATTTTTGGGATATCCCATAACCTAAAGGGGACGCGTCAAATGCAAGGTGCTAATGTTCAACACACATCACGGTGGCGCTCACACAGATCAACCTCATGGGAAGTTCCCATGAGGTCGACCTCATAGTACCATTTTCCATAGAGATTTTTACCCAGGTAAATCTCACCTTTTACCCACCAGCTTTTCTGAATGCTCCCAAACTTTACTTTCTAAGACTAAATCATTATGTATGGGCACACTATTTGCAGATGAAAATACCCTTGTTTTCATGGTGGCATCGCGATAGACATATGGCTATGGATTATAACCGTAGCAAGGCCATAGCCATTGGTAGTGTAGCCATTGCTTCATTATATTCGTAGCCATTAGTTCTATGGCTACAGATCTAATTTGTACCCATTGCTTTTGTAGTGAAAAGTACATACAACTACGGATAATTGATCGAGCCTAACATGAAATTGAGCGAACTTCAAATGAAATTGAACGAGCCTAACATGAAATTGAGTAAGGCTAACATTAAATTGAGTGAGCTTCAAATGAAATTGAGCGAGCCTAACATGAAATTGAGTGAACTTCAAATGAAATTGAGCGAGCCTAACATGAAATTCAACGAGCCTCAAATGAAATTGAGCGAGCTTCACATGAAATTCAACGAGCCTCAAATGAAATTAAGTGAGCTTCACATGAAATTCAACGAGCATCACGCGAAATTGAGTGAGCCTAACATGAAATTCAACGAGCCTCAAACGAAATTGAGTGAGCTTCACATGAAATTCAACAAGCTTTAAATGAAATTGAATGAGCATCACATGAAATTGAGCGAGCTTCACATGAAATTCAACAAGCCTCAAATGAAATTAAGCGAGCTTCACATGAAATTCAACGAGCATCACATGAAATTGAGCGAGCTTCAAATGGAATTCAATGAGCATCACATAAAATTCAACGAGCCTCAAATGAAATGAGCGAGCCTCAAATGAAATTGGCCTAACATGAAATTGAGTGAGCTTCACATGAATGAAGTAAGGTCTCTCTGTAGTATGCATAAAAATCTCCATATTGACTGGTCTTCTGATGGAGTTAAGGTGAAGAATGACTGGTAGAGATGGGTTTAGGGAAATGAAATCAAGAATGGAATGTATTCTTGTGGAGGTTATAAAGGGATTGTTCGAGTAGTTTAGAAGATGGCAATATAAATATAAAAATGAGCCGAAACCAGAAGATAGAAAATTTTGGTTCTGCCTTTTATGGACTTTGTTAATAACTGTCATTTCTTTAAGACCATATGTATTTTTCCTCAAACTATACAATCATCTAAGGAGTTTCTATACAACACTTTGCCTGAGAGTTTGTAGAGTATGATCGGGTTTTTGAGTTTCTACAGTTGGGGCCACATGGTTCAGTGATCCAAAATCATTAATGTGACGACCCCCATTTTGGATGGCCACTTCCCCAAAATCATGTCAATAGCTTGCATCATGGAAAACCATGGGGCCCACTTACAAACTGAAAACTTGAGTGTATCATAAAAATTCTTAAGCAACCCATTCACCCTTTGACATCTACTATTTACACAGTTGGTGTATATAAAATGCAAAGCAAATGGAAAGTCTATGTTTCTACCATAATAAGTGAAATTGATGAGGCTAACATGAAATTGAGCGAGCTTCAAATGAAATTGAACGAGCCTAACATGAAATTGAGTGAGGCCAACATGAAATTAAGCGAGCTTCAAATGAAATTGAACGAGCCCAACATGAAATTAAGCATCCTAACATGAAATTGAACGAGCCTTAATCATCACGTATGGGAGGTTTTTTCTAACTTTTGGGGTCTACTAGGGGATGTACGGGTCGATCTATGTTGTAAGTTAGCTGGCCTTAGTGATGATCTATGCAAGTCTTCAATCACCCCATAAATCGAACATACCGATTAATGGTTATGATTAGAAGTTTATTCAACGGTTATTGATCATCGATCGAGGTCGCAGTTATACGAATATGTATAAGATATTAACTTAGGTTAACGTCTTTAATTTGATCATAATCTAAAGCCTCAACTTCGGCAATGTTTGGATGGGGACAAATAACTTAAGTTCCTAATAGTTTCTATGGCATTCACACATCTCAAGCGCTCACCTTGCGAGCCCAAGTTGAACGATTCAAGGTGTGATCTTGGCTCAATGTTCGTGGTGGACATCAAGTCCACTAAGACGAACATCTTCTATAGTTTCAAGTTCAGTGGCCCACTGACGAGCAGTCTAGACATTATTTAGTTAATCTGAAAATTTCTAGAATAAGTAAGCAATGATATTTCTCATGCATGATAGGTAGGGTTTTGATTATCTAAGTTCATAGTGTGAGTAATCATCAAAATTGGTGATTTGATCCTAATCATCCTAAATCATTGATTTTTTGCTAAAAGAGTGACTATGTCAATTTAGTTTAGGTGTGCGAGATAATCAAGATATAATTCATTAGTTTTCTTGGTTTTAGGTGTATCTTCATTAAACTATAGTGATTCTGATTAATCAGTGGTGGGTCACCTAGATCTTGGACCTCGACTAATAGATCACAAGGTTAGGCCTAAGATTTTGGTGATCGAGTGTATTCATTAGCTTCTTATGGTTAATTAATTGAATTTTTGTGATTTTTTATTGATAAGAATTATGTATAGGCCTCTAATCAAGTGTTAAAGATCACTAAGTGATAAAATAAAATAATTCTAGCAAAAAATAATTACGAGAACTTTTTAAATCCATGTTAGTGAAAATCTGAAACGTTACACCATCCATTTAACAACTCATTTTAAGGCATATCTCAAAATGAAGCAGATTCAAATCTTAGGTGGACCAGACCATAGGAAACATTGGTGATTGAATACTCATCATTAAAAACATCTTTGCGGCCACCATTTATTTTCTTCCATGATGTTGATACGGTCGCAAATACCTAGATGAAGGGACCACACAAGTATAAGCTTAATCCAAAACTTGTGGGCCACAAAAAGTGTTCCTGTGATGTAGTCCACAAAATGATCCACCACTAACTGAAGATTCGACATCCAACTAATTGATCTACCCGCTAACATAAACGAATAACTTGAAGTTGACTTTCTGAAATTTATATTGTCTACATAATTTGAATCTACATACTCAACTAACTTATCCCTTGTTTTCTCGAAAGTTAAGACGTTGTCTTTTGTAACTCGAATGTATCAAAGTAGTCATTCCATTGCTTCCCAGTATTGTTTGTCTGGGTTTGACATGTATTTGCTCACGACAACAACTGCCTGTGAAATATCCAGTCTCGTATAGACCATGACATACATTAAATTGTACACAGCATTTGAATAAGGCACACGAGACATATCCTATTTTTTCTTATTTAATTTAAGACATTATTCTGAGGAAAGCTTGAAGTGAGCAGCGTGAGGAATGCTAATTAATAGGCTTGGTCTTGTCCATCCCATACTTGATCAACACCTTCTCTAGGTATTTTGGTGTGATAACCAAAGCCTACTCCCCTTCTTGTTTCTATGAATATCTATATTGAGAACCCTCTTTACAGCCCCCAGGTCTTTCATCTCGAATGTCATTGATAACTGAGTCTTTAGTACATCGATTTCAGATATGTTATGACTGGCGATCAACATGTCATCAACATACAATATTAAGATGATGAACTTGGCATCACTTAGTGTCTTGTAATAAACACGGTGATCATATTCACTCCTAGTAAACTTCTGACTCAACATGATTGAATCAAATTTTTTATACCACTGCTTAAGCGACTGTTTCATGCCGTATAATGACCTCATTAACCTACAAATCTTGTTATTTGCCCCTTTAACTTCGTAGTCATCTGGTTGCTTGATGTAGATTTTCTCTTCCAATTCCCCGTGCAGGAATGCAATCTTCACGTCCATCTGTTCTAGCTCAATATCGTATTGGGCAACTAGTGCCAACACAAATATGATAGATACTTTCTTTACAACTGGTGCAAATATCTCTGTAAAATCGATTCATTCTCTCTGAGTGTAACCCTTTTCTACCAACCTTGCTTTATTTCTATCATGTTTCTTATTGAAGATCCACTTGCGGCCGATCGTTTTTAAGCCCATTGGAAGCTCCACCAACTCTCATGTCTCGTTCTGCAATGAGTCCATCTCATCGTTCATTACCGCCTTCCACTTTTCTGCATCAGTCTCATCAAGAGCCTCCTGAAGAGTAGACGGGTTTCATTCATCTGTAATGAGGGCATATGCGATATTAGAATTGTCTCTGTTTCTTACCAGTAACCTACAATCTTACGGTTGATTCCTTCTCACAAGTGGCTTCTCCACATCTTCTTCTACCTTTTTTACACACACCACACACTCACCATCAGTGGGATTTCACCACCTATGGGTGCTCGAACCCTTGACCAAGTGTTGAAACTCCTGAGAGTCTACCACTGGAGCAAGAGTAAGGACTGAAAATCAATCTTGTACCTCTATCTACACATTTGTCTCAGTCTAAGTGTCACTTGTGTTAACTTGAATGTCTATGACCAACCTTTTCGGTTCTTTTTGCTTATCCTAATCATTTTTTGTGGAATAGGGAGTATTCGTCGAATCTGACGTCACGACTAATGATGATTTTTCGTGTGATCGGGTTATACAGCCTATAGCCCTTCATGCCACCACTATAGCCAACAAAGGTGTACTTTTTAGTTCTTTGATCTAGCTTATCTCTCTCAACCGACAATACATGAGAGTAAGCCTTATAACCAAATATGCGCAATCATGAGTAATCTACTTTATGACTACTCCATACTTCATCTGAAATCTTTGTAAGTGCTATGGTTTCTATCTCCTATAATTGTCAAAATTTGTAGTGCCAAAACCTCTTGGAATTTGTGTCTTGTGTAGCACTTCTACATGTTTCAAGACAGTGCATCTCATGTACAAGGGCAAAGGTCTTTACTTCAAGAACGTCAAATGCAAGATTATATGTTCATGTTCAAGTACAACATCAAGTGTGAATGCAATCTTTCAAGCTTTAATAGTTCAAGTTTTCAAAGCTTCAAGTCAAGATAAAGTAATATACTATTTCAAGCTCAAGCTTCAAGATCAAACTCAAGCTCAAGCTCAAGCTTCAATTCAAGCTTCAGAAGTCTTGAGTTCAACTTCTACATATGACAAGATCTCAAGCTTCGTGAACTTCAAATATCATCCATCAACTGAAGTAAAAGAAGAACTCAATGTTCATATATCACTAACAAGGTTTGGATGACCCTAGATTGACCTTAGGGTAGGTCATTTTGAATACATAATTCAAATGACATATTTAATAAGTGCATAGTCTGTTTTTAGACTAGTCCTATGCTATGTTCGACTAGTCCTAGCACTGACTCGACCAGTCCAAGAATTCCTCGACCAGTCCTAAGTTTGTTATTGATTTTCAGGAATTTTTGTTAAAGCCTCGACCAGTCCTGGAGACTACTCGACCGTTCGTGTGAACAGTGCTCGACTCGTGTTCGACCAGTCCTACAGGCTCTACTCAAAGTCCAGCAACTAAATTGAGTCTTGCACGACCAGTCGTGGACAGGACTCAACCGGTCGTGAAGGCCGCTCGACCGGTCGAGCAGGTCCTTCGACCAGTTGTGAAACGGTCTTATCTTATTGCGCTTGAATTTTCAAAAATCTGTTGGTCCTACGACCAGTCGAGCTGACTAAAGGACCAGTCGAGCAAGCGATTTCTGCACTTATAAATAGAGCACAAATTTCAGAGTTTCATATCCAATTCAAGCTAAATCAATATGTCACTCTGAAAGATAAGTTAGTCATTATTTTAAGCTATATTGTGCTCATTTAATATTCTCTTTAATTAGCTTTCTTTGTATTTGATTTTGAATTCTGTATTCCAATCATATTTAAAAGAGGGATTGTCGTATTCCCATTTCTTGGAATCAAAATCAAATCGAGCTAGCCCAAGGTGATTTAATTTAAAATCAATTTAGAACCTAGAATCATTTCTTATGTGAGTGTGAACATTGAACTTCTACATTGAACTTCTACTCCAATTTGGTTCTTCCGGGCTACATCAAAAGGAGAATATCTAGGTATTTTACATTATTATAAATTCTAGTTTGATTTCATTAAGATTGTGCAAGAAAAATCTCTTTGTTTTAGTTTGTCTGAGGTGATCCAGAAAACTCAGAGTGTGAGGTTTTTGAATTGTGTAAGTCCACTTGAAAGACACAATTGTGAAGGCTTTAGGTGAACCTTGAAAAACTTATTTTCATAGTGAACGCTAATATCCACTGTGTGAGGATATTATGAGTGGAGTAGTTATGTGGCTGTTGTTTAACAGTTGGTGTACACATAAGCGAACCACTATAATTTCTGGTCGTGTGGTTGATTGATTATTTATTTTATTTTGTGGATGTTGAAATTTTCCTTTTTGCATTTGTGGAGAATGTTGTAATTTCTTTTATACAAGTGTGGGAATGTTGTAATAGCTTAGATTTCTTTTCTTGCTATTTATTTCATTATTCCTCTGTATCAGTTTCAGTTTTTGATACACAGACCATTCTAATAAGGTTGTCCTACCATAAACCCTTGGTTATTGGTGTAAGGTTGTCCTTAGAACAACATCTGTATCAACCTCTCAATACTCGTTCATTTAAGGTTGTCTTTAATTTCAGCATTGTGAGATTGTTTAGTGCTATCAATATTTAATTTATTTAACCGCTGTTAATTTTTTTAATTTGACATAGTCCTATTCACCTCCCCCCCCCCCCCCCCCCCTTAGGACTTAATAGCTCGGCCTTTTCAATCTTGCAATAATCATTGTGAAAGGAGACCGATTCACCAATAACAAGTTGTGCTAATAGCCTCAGTCCATAGGTCCTTGCTCACCCAACGTTACTAATCATGCATCAGGCCATATCCAAGAGAGTCTGATTCATTCACTCAGCCACACCATTTTGCTCAGGTGTGTGGAGCACCGTGATGTGCCTAATAATCCATCCATCATCCCTACAAAATTGATTAAATTCACCACCGTTATCAGTCCTTAAAACTTTCACCTTTCGCCCTGTCTATTTTTCCATCATGGCCTTCCATTATTTGAAATTGATAAAACACCCTCGGATTTATGTTTCATGAAATAAACGTAAACTTTTCGAGAGTAGTCATCAATGAATGTGACAAACTATGACGACTCTTCAGCAGAAACCATAGACGACGACCCCTATACATCAGAATGCACATAATCAAGACACCCTTGCATACATGTTTACCAGACTTAAAAGATAACCTAGATTGTTTACCATATATATAATACTCGCATATATTTAAATCAAAACTTTTAAAATATGGAATTAAGCATTGGTCAGAAAGTACATTCATGCCCCGCTCGCTCATGTGGCCTAGATGTGCATGTCACATACGTGCAAACGTGGTATCTGCTGCCGCAACTGCAACTCCACTTATTGAAGTACTTCCGATTAATCTGTAAATATTATTGTGTCTTTATGCTTTCATAACAACGAGTATCCCGTTTGAAACCTTAAGGATACTATTAAAACTGGTGAACTTGCACCCAATTGCCTCCAGTGCACCAAGAGATATGAAACTCTTCTTCATATTAGGAACGTTCCTTCGGTCAAGGTACGATCCATTCCATCAAACATCTTAATGTGCACTGTACCAACAGCCACAACATTACAGGCATTATCATTACCCATAAATACATGTCCACCATCGTACTCCCTATAGCTGGCAAACCAACTCCGATGAGGAGTCATGTGATATACAGGCCCTGTGTCCAGAATTCACTTATCTCTATAATCATCGTATAAGTGTCCGATCATAGACATTAACAACACATCACTTCTGCTTGTTTCTTCATCAGACGTGGCAATGTTAGCCTCCCTGAAAGAAACTTTTGTGTTCTTTTCTTTGCTTTAGGATTTATGCAATCATTTTTCATGTGCCCCGACATCCCACAATTCAAGCACTTTAACTTTCCCTAGCTCTTACCCTTGAATTGGATCTTGATCGAGAAGATCTTATGTCCTGCTCAGAATTCTGACTCTTTGTAAACAATGCATCGGCGGAGGCTCCCATGCTAGCATTTTTCTTTCTCATTTTTCTTACCCTTTAAAAGACTTAGACGAAGCTAAGAGTGAATTTAATAAGATACAAGCCTAATCTCCATCCCTAATCACTTCATCCATATCTAGTAATTTATAGATCATATTGTTAAAATTGCTTATGTGGGTCTCAATACTCCTCTCTCTGTCATCTTAAAGTTGAACAACTACAGCTTTAAGTGTAAGCGATTTTCAAGGGACTTACTCGCATAGATGTCCTCTAACTTCACCCACAAATCCACTGCGGTTTTCTCCCTTATGACA
The DNA here is from genome assembly GCA_021015155.1 of Magnolia officinalis. Lineage (NCBI taxonomy): Eukaryota > Viridiplantae > Streptophyta > Magnoliopsida > Magnoliales > Magnoliaceae > Magnolia > Magnolia officinalis. The sequence continues at coordinate 80,084 of JAJHSJ010001529.1, read as the reverse complement.
TTGTAAAGAACCTCATCCGTTAAACATATTTGGATTGATGATTTTGATTTCTTATCCAATTTCTTCCATTCACCATCTTCTATAGTTTCAGGTTGCTTTTTAAGGACCTCATCCAATCCTTGCTGAACTAATAAGCCAATCATCTTGACCTTCCATAATTCAAAGCTATTTTTTCTAGAGTATTTCTTAACATCGAACTTAGGATTGACAGCCATCGTTACTTACTTTCAGAATTAAGCCTGCGCCCCAACATTAGCTCTGATACCACTTGTTGGGGGGCCGCGAAAACATACGGAGATGAATCAAGTTGAGTAATCCAATCGCACTAAAAAAGCACAACGCAAATACAATGATTTTAACTTGAAAAAACCTTTGTGGAAAAAAAAAAATAAAAAAAAAAAACCATGCCACAAAGCAGTAAACACTATAAAAGTAGAAAATTACAAGAGATACAGAGAATACCCGATTCAAACAAGCCTCGAATCTCCCTTACAAGCCCTTGAAACCTTAGGAATGAATTAGAAAGCCTTAGATAACTCCCAATCTCGATTACGCCCAAATATATAGCCTTTGAAAGAATCTCAATCAAAATGGAAACAAATCCCACAAATTCACAAATCTGCGTAATTTCGCATTAAGCTCGATGACAACTTCGATGGGACTTCGATGGCATCGAACTAAACCTTTGATGTCATCAGAATAACACCAAAACATTTCAGCGATCAAACATGAAAATTCGGATTTTACCGATGATATTGATCAGGCCTTTGATGAAATCGAACAACCTTCGATGGCAATGAATGTCCTTCGATTGCATCGAAAATGGCAGCTAAAGTGTTCAGCAACCAATTCGATTAATTTCAGAAAATCTCATGGCATCGAACCTGTCATCGACAGACTATTAAATTTACAGATTTAAGACATCTATCAACACATATACTATAAATAGTTATATGAATGAATATAAATAGATATACGTATCTCCAGAGATTTCACAAGATTTTCTGGCTCTGAGAACGTAAGTAGCAAATTCACCTACGGAGAAATACTAGATGAGAGTCATAAATCCGAACCATCTACTCAGGGAGTCTTTGTGTAGAATGCTACAATGTCACATTAAATGGATTTTCCTAGTTATGGGTCTTACCTCATGAATTTCGACCATTAAAATTATCACTTTGATTGTCCATTCACAAGCTTCCATTGGCACAGCTGGACTAAGCCACCCGTGATTTTCAAATTCTAGCCATCATACATAGGACTCAGAAGATGAACGGCTATAATTAATCATGTCGAACCAGATTCATGTTAGTTATTGTCCAAATAAAGGCTCGTCCTAAACTTAGGGTCCAGTAACCACTTTAACCGGTGAGATTGGATGGACACACAATAAAATAGAAGTCGGTCACTGCTTCTGATTCAAACCTAAGACACGGAGTTGTGCCTTCCAAGGGAAATCATATGGTACATAGGAAGGAATGGTGGATGATATAAATCTCTACCACAGTAATGCATCCATTGGGTCCATTTACATACCGACATTAGGATGGATGGCTTACGTTTTAAATATACAACCCATGCTACAATCCCATCCATCACTATTTCCGCGGTTTACCTGCTGCATTTTTTACCATTATCCCTACCATCACTTTGATAGAAGGGATTAGATGGATGGTATTAACTGATAGATGTGATTTTTAATAAATAAACCATTCAGGTTAGGACATGCACAGCGGAGAGATGGTTCTATCATATTACAGTTCCTTTTGGTTCCACTGTATCTTTTATGGCCATGCTTGGCCTTTTTCTTTCAATTTAATTACTCATATTTTTCTAAATTTAGCATTTATTAACTAATGGTAAATGGAAATAACATTTAATGTATGATGTTGACATCTACACTTTTTAGTGCATTTTGACTTAGCAAAAACCAGGTGAATGACCCGTCGCCACGTATGTATTATATCCACACCATTCATTCATTTTATTTTTAAGATCATTTTAAGATATGAGCCAAAAAAAAAAAAAAAAAAACAGATATATCCAAAGGTTAAGTGGACTACATCATAAGTAGTGGGAATAATGGTGCTACTATTAAACTCATTATTTTCTTTGCTGCGCTCTATTTGAGCTTTGAATTTACTTTATTTTTAAGCTCATGCATTAAAATGATCTTAAAAAAAATGAATGCACGGCATGGATATACAGCATGGTGGGGCTAATTGAATTTTGATGACGAAATAAGGTTGATTATCACTGGAATAATTCCTCTCTTTCTTTTTTTTTTCTTTTTTTTAAAAATAAATAAATAAGGGATGTAATTATAATGCTTTTGTGGTACAGTTGCAAATTGCATGTAGTTATACCGAAACAAACAGAAAGCATGTTGGCCAGTGTAGGGTGGTGTGTACGTGTTGTGCGAAGACAAGCACTGACACTCCTCGAGCTCGGAGTTGTATGAACGGTTAAAAGGAGATCAGAGTTAAATGGGCCACGATGACGTATTTATTATATCCACACCATTCATCCATCTGGGGAGATCATTTTAGAGCATGAGCCCAAAAATGAGTCATATCCAAAGATTAAGTGGACCACACCATAAATACCAGTGGGAAAATGATTCTCAATGTTAAAGCATTCGTAGGTCCCACCGTAACGTTTATTTCCCATCTAATCTGTTCGTAAGGTAAAATAAAAAAAATTAAATTAAATTAAATTAAATTAAAAATAAAAACAAAAGGATGAAGAATAAAAACAAATATCATATTGATCCAAAACTACTGTGACCCCAAAAGGCTTTCAATGGTATGCGTTTAATCCCCACTGCTTTTTACAGTGTGGTCCACTTGATCTTTAGATCTATTTCGGCTCAAGCATTACAACGATCTCACCAAATGAACAAACGGTTAGGATATAACATATACCTCATGGTGGAACCACATATCTTGGTGACGTAAACACACCGGGCGTTTGGTACACCTGCCAATCCGCTTCGGCGCTTCCCCAACTAGGCTACCATGGTTGCCAAATAATAAAAAGGGAATGGCCGAATGGGCTAAGAATCACGCCCGTACGTACAACGGAAGCGAATTGCGTACTGAGTAAACTCTGTGGGGTCCACCGTGATTTATGTATTTTATCCACTCTGTACATCCATTTAACAAGATAATTTTATGATTTGAGCCTAAAAATGAAGTATATCCAAACCTCAAGTGGACCACATCATAAGAAACAGTGTGAATTGAGCATCTACCTTTGAAAATTTCTTGGGGGCACGGAAGTTTTGGATCAAGCTTGTATTTTTGTTTTCACTTCATCCATATCTTTGTGATCTTATGAACAGGTTGGATGAGAAATAAACATCACTGTAGGCCCTAGAAAGGTTTCAACGGTGGAAGTCATTATTCCAATTGTTTCCTATGGTATGGTCCACTTGATCTTTGGTTATTATTAAGTTTTGGTCTCAACCACTAAAATAAGATGGAAAAACGGATGGACGGTGTGGATAGACCAGATACATTCACGGTGGGCCCAACCGAGTTTACTCAGTACGCAATCGGATTTCACGTCCAACCATCAGATGAACCGCGGCGTGAATTTCAAGGTGTTTGCGTTGTTGCACGTTGTTTTCTATCACGGCATGGTTGCTGGGCCATCCCATCTTCGTGATGGTTGAAGACTCTTGGATGGATTGGATGAGACATAATACCATGGCGGGTCCACATGCAGCTACTTGCACGTTCTTTCGACTACAGCTAGCTACTATCAGACTTCCTATGAGATTGTCGGTGATGATTAGTGTGATGGATAATGAGCGGATCTGCCTGACTCTTGTGTCAGATGATCTTCCTAGCGGGCCCACCTTAGGCCATAATTGAATACTCATTAATGTGCGAGGTGGATGATAACTTCACCGTCGCCGTTGAGTTGCGTTTGGTTTTACGTTTGGAAAGACACTTCCCCCGTGTGCCATATCGAAGCCACTCATTATTGCCTCAGGTATGATAATCAGATGGGCCACATGCATCAGAAAGATTGGACAGTTAAAAAGGTCTTAAATGCACAGGGCGCAGCCCATTCCATGACAGGACAGGCCTGCTTTTACGCCACAACGGATGGGACCTGATTATGTGGGTGTTACCCTTACCGTGGGCCCACATTGATGATGTGGTGTATATCCACGCCGTCCATTCGTTTCTGCATCCCATTTTAAGACGGGATGCCAAATATTAAGCATATCCAAATCTCAGGTAGACCACACCACAGGAAACAGTGGTGATTGAGTGATTCACCATTAAAATTTTTGAAGGGCCCATTGTAAGGTTTTCCTAACGTTTATTTGTCATCCAAACCGTTGATAATGTCAAGAAGACCTGGATCAAAAATCAACTTGATTCAAAACTACCGTGGCCAATAATTTTTTTAATGATCAATCACTTTTTCTAGTAGTAGCCCACTTGAGATTTGGATCTTCTTACGTTTTGGCACCGAATCCTACTAAAATAAGGTAGAAAAATAGATGGACGGCATGGATATACCAACAAATAGATCAAGGTGGGCTCCTCACGGTTAGGGTAACACCCACTGAGGTGTTACCCGGTAATAGCTAATCCCCTCCTCCAACACATGCACGTACGATGGGTCTATCTTTGTGCCCAGACCCAATCCAGTCAGGTATGGTAGTTGTTGGAGGGAAAATATGAAAGTCAGATGGGTCGGCTTATGGAGTGAACCGATTATACTAACATGGCTTGAACTCCTGGGTGCGGAGCTTGACCGATGCCCACATGTCTAGAGCACCGAAAGGAGAGATATGGCCTGGGCTTATCAGGCGTCGAGCCTGCCCAGAGCCTACATGTCCCGAGCAAAAGGGCAAGACCTCCATGGAGGCCAATACACCTTTACGGACACTCAAGAGATCTTTCAGAGGTAATTTCAGACCGACTTTGTACATCGATCGACTACAAACCGGGTCGTGACCTAGCAACAGCCCGAGCTATCTTGTAGGTCGGCTATGGGTCGATCATCAGTCAGACGCCTAGCGTGAGCCGTCCAAATATACTGATATTCAAGATCACTGAACGGTTGGCCGAGCCTCGATCAGCCGAGTCTCGACTACTATTACCTCCTACTGAACTAGAGTCAGGCCAAGAAGGCGGTTCATCTCCATCCAAGATCTTCCGAGGATGAACTTCAATCTCGAAAATTTAGGAGATCAAAGATCTTAAAATCCTTAAAAGATATCGACCAATCCCTACAGGGAAAGTTCTACACGACACGGGATTACGCTGCCTCTATAAATAGAGGACTTACCCACGGTAAAAGGTATGAAAAAAAGACGTTCATTCCTCACCCCTAAGTCATTACTGTTAGACCCAGATTTCAGGCTTGACTTAGGCATCGGAGGGTCCCCTGAACTAGCTAGGGTCTCCTTTGTCCTCTTCTTGTGCAGGCACCAGGTGATCAAGTGCTAAGAGGGGGGTGAGTCGAAAACAACATCAACAGTAGTTATCAGGTTTTTTTACTTTATTTTAAGGCTAGCTATGGCTAAGTTAAGATCACTTTGGAGGGCATTTACATGGTCACATCTAAATAGATGGATCAATTTATGTACAAGTGTTACTTTGACACGTGTGGTGTAAAGGGGCTCTATTATAAAGGTTATATAATATTAAAATTAGGTGGACCCCATCCAGACTCAGACGAAGGGGAATGCGTCCTGCGCTCTCTCTTGGATGATAATCTGTCTCGGCAGGATTCTATGGGGCCTATCATGATGTATGGATTTTATCTATATTGTCCGTCTATTTTGTCAGATCTTTTAAAGATATTTTAAGATATGAAACCAATAATGAGGTGAATCCAAAGCTCAACTGGAACACACAATAAATGATAAGCACTTGTCATTCCGAGCAGCAAAAGTTTTGGATGAAGCAGATATTTGGTATTCCAAAACGTGACCATACTAATGAAATTAGATTGGTTGCATACTGAGTAACTCATACACATTTATATTACTAAAATTGTATTGGGCCTACCATGAACATACATGTGGTTTATTTTCGCAGTCCATCCATTTTTCCAGCTCATTTCAGCTGTTGCTCCAAAAATTAAAGCATATCCAAAGTTATAGGAATAATGAATTCCACCGTTGAAGGGAAAGCTTATAGTGATATTTATTTGTCTTCCAACTTGTTAATAAGATCATACAAAATATGAATGAAAGGAAAACACAAATATTAATTTGATTCAAAACATATGTGACCCTTAAGAAATTTTCAACTGCATATATTCAATTTACACTCTTTAGTTAGTGAGGTCTGCTTGAGTTTTGGATATATATATATATATATATATATATATATATATATATACACTTTATTTTCTAACTCAAGCCCTAAATTTATCTAGTAAACTTGTCAATCCAAGTAGATAAAATGTATAAATTATAGTAGGCCACACAAAGTTTACTCAATACATAATCCATGTTCCTTGTGAACAACTTCACTTATGAACATGTTGGATGGCAAATAAATCTCATAGTGGACGTGGAAATTTTAATAGTGGATGTCATTATCACCATCATTTCCTATGATATGATCTACTTAAGCCTTAAATCTACCTTATTTTTGGGTTCATGGTCTAAAATGATATGGAAAAATAGATCGATGGAGTGAATAAAACCCATGCATCATAAGGTCCCGTTGAGTCCTGCCTAACTAGATGGATTATCGTCTAGGCAAGTGATGTAGAGTGGGTCGCGGACAATTTCATGGCCAAGACAGATCAGAAAAGGCTCAGTCGACGACAGAAGTGATCCGAATCGTCGGACCTTAGATCGGACGTATCTCACAATCCGGAATGAATTATCAGGCGTAAAATATATGATTTTGGGGTAGAACGAGCTACTTTAGCCAACAACTCGGCAGAAGCCAAGTTGCCTACATGCAGGATTTGCGAAATTCCATCATATACATGGTCGAATTCCATATTTACTTTCATTTTTACTATAAATAGTAAGTTTTAGTTTGATTATAGCTCTTCATCCGTTGGGCTTTACAAGTTGTGTCTAACATAAAAAGTGTTTATAATAATTAGAAGAATAACGTGGTTAAGCTACATAGGAAATTTATTATAAAAAGTAAATTTACTATTTACAGTAAGTTCAAATTCTAGGAGTAGTTTGCTTCTAATTTTTCTTCCATTACTTGATATCCATATTTAAAGGATTGTGAACTCGTTTATTTCATTAATTAGTTAATTTTAAATTTATTAGAATTTATTATTATTTTCCTTTTTCTGTGAATTCGAAAAGTGTCAGTCATGAGTCCAGAGAAGCTCAGTGGATTCTGAGTAGTTATACCTGAGGAACCTCATCACGTTCATCCCTACGTCAGCAGGACAGTAGGCAGTCCACTTCCGAACCAATTATAACCCGGTCCAAAGATGCCGGACATGACTAGACGTGTTTTTTTTAATGGTTAAAATCGACGGTCCTGAACCCTACCCGATAGATAAATGGGTCTTAAAAATTGGTGCTTCACCTTTTACAACCGGGTCGGATTCATTGGATACCGATTCCGATTACCCGTTGATGGCCCCGCCAGGTCAAATAGCAAGTAAATGGAATCAGGACTCGTGGGTCTCCATGCCACAGCATAGACGAGAAGAGAACTTTGATACTCCGCCAGATTGTGAAATTCATACGCATGCACTTGAAACTGTCCTACTTCTATGCATATAACTCAATCCAAACCATCCAAATCGTGGGTTCCTTATATATAAGCCGAATGAACAAAAAAAAAAAAAAACTTCCAACGAAATATTGTTCCAAATTGTCAATTTAATCAAAGATTTCTATGGGCCATATTAATGGGGAAAAAATGTAAAATTGCTACTAAAAGTTCTATGCTCAGGCCGTATGGCCCATCTGATTTTTCGATCAGGATGAATTTTGTACCTTCAGTTAATACTGGTTATTTACATCTGATTAATTGGTTTGATGGATGAAAGACAAACACAATATGGTCCACATACAAACCTATGATTGACACCCTATCTTAATTATTCCCTTTGGTGCGGCTCACCTGAGTTATGTGTCCGGATAATTTTTATCCGGAATGTCTAAAATCAAGGATATCACATGATGGACGGACTGGATTTACATATACAACTAGTGGGACCCACAGAGCTTGGGTGTTGGTGATCTAAAGGATTCTGGTCTTCAGTCTTCTCCATTCCACCATTCACTCCACCATTCCATCCGTGTTTCTCTTGCCAAACCGACAAAAGGCAAAAAAGTAAAAAGATCCCGAGCAAGAGGAAATCATTGATACTCGGTCTGACCGTGATGGATGATAAGCATGCACTTTTATATTACTAAAAAAATTTCCCACGTGGAATAAAATTGATTAGAAAATAACTGCCCAAACTATGGGTCCCATTTTAGATATATCATGAACCAAAAATATGCTAATTTCATTATCTGACTATCGGTTCGTTGGACATTTTATTGGACGGTTTCAAATGAAAAATATTCAATGGTTCTATTTTAACAGACAAGTGTCGACGAATTAGGGGCTCAGATTTTTCAACCGATATGATTTTGAGATGCTTCATTTAGTGTAAGTGGCTTCCACAATTTAGTCGGTTTAGTTTGAGTTAATCTATACAACAGATGTAAGTTCTAAGTGCCTGCCTATCAAGCGTCATTTGAAGCCAGAGTATCAAATAACTCCGCCAAAACAAAAGCAGCCAAAGATTTTTTTTTCTGGCTCGAGTTGCGGCCGAAGATTTTTGTCGCTCGAGTGAGCTTGCTTTCCCGCCGCTAACACAAATACACAATTTATTTCGGAAGCGGATTAGATACTTACAAGTTACAAGGTCAGTATCCAATGACTACTGAAGTGACGTCACCAAGCTCTGTGGACCCCACCATGATGCATGTGTTGTATCCATACAGTCCAACCATTTTTAGAAATGGTTTTATAGCATTACAAAAAGAACCAGATAGATCTAAAGTTCAGGTGGACGTATCGCAGAAAACCGTGGGAGCAATCACACCCACCGTTGAAACATTTATAGGGCCGATCGTGATGTATTTTTGACATCCAACCTATTCATAAGTTAACATATTGATAGATGAAGTGAAAAAAAATAATATTAGCTTGATCGGAAACTACTGTGGCCCCTAAGAAGTTTTGAACGGTGGATGTCACTATCCCCACTGTTTTCTATGGTGGGTCCAATTGAACTTTAGATCTATCTCATTCCTTTTGTAATGCCATCAAATTATCTCTCCAAATGGTTGGATGGTATGGATACAATACACGCATCATGGTGGGGTCCACATAGCTTAATGACGTCACTTTCAGTACCGATTTGGCTACTGACCTTGTCAGTATCCAATCCGCGCCCATATATTTCGCCGAATGGGGCCCATTTGCACCTTAGTAAGGATGATCTAGGCCGTCTATATTGTCAGCCATGATTAAATGATTACGGCGAACGGATGATCTTTACTTCCGCTCAGCAGTCCACATCTGTACTATCCTTTCCGCTTTCGATTCGGTCATTCTCAGTGGTCCATCATGTTCAGCAGATGAACGGAAAGGACCATCTGAATGTAGGCATAGATGGCCATGTCTCACGAGGCGTTTCGGATGCTCACGTGCAGCGAGAGGCAACACGGACGCAGATTAGGTGGTGTTGCACACAACATATATTTGTTTTATATCCACGCCGTCCATCCGTTTTTACACATTATTTTAGGACATTAACCAGATCCAAAGCTCAAGTGGGCCACATCACAGAAAACAGTGGGGATGATGACACCTACGGTGACACCTTCGGATGGGGGGAAAACAAATATCAACTTGATCTGGGAAGCTTTAATGGTGGGATATCAATTACTACTGTTTCACGTGGTGTGGTCGACTGAGATTCGAATATATATATATGGAAAAAGGTACAATGCGCTCGAGCTGACGGTAAGCTTATCGTGAGGTCGAGCTGTGTGGTCCCACTTGAGATTCGTATCTATATATATATATATATATATATATATATATATATATATATATATATATATATATATATATATATTCATTTATTTTTGTTCGTGTTCAACAATGACCAAAGAAAACGGATGAATGGCGTGGTATAAGGCTCATACAATAAGGTGGGAGGGCCCAACTCATCACTGCACCACGCAACACGTGATTCGCATCCAACGCGTACAGTGGAGCGCGTCCAATTCGGATGCGGATTAAGTGGCGGGGATGTGTTGAAGTGTTTGGCGCTGTGGAGCCCAACTTGATGTAGGTGTTTTATATCCACACCGTCTATCTGTTTTTTCAGCTCAGTTTAGGGCAGAATTACAAATTCGAGTAGATCCGAATCTCAAGTTCACCACACTAGAGGAAACGGTGGAAATAATGACACCCACCGTCATTTAAACCATTCAAGGCTTACCTTGATGTTTATTTTCCATCCAATCCGTTGGTAGCGTCACAATGACGTAGATGAAGGAACAACATGAATATCAGCTTGATCCAAAACTTTCATGGCCCAGAACAATTTTTCAATGGAAGAAGCTTAATTACCACTGTTTAATGTGGTGTGGTCCACGTGAGCTTCAGATTTGCTTCACCTTTTTCCTTATGCCCTAAAATGAGCTGGAAAAACGGATGGACGGCGTGGATAGAAAGCATATGCATCACTCTAGGCTCCACATCGTCTAACGCATCACCACGCCGCCACTGTGGTGGCGAGGGCAAACACACGTGATTCGCATCCAACACGTACGGTGGAGCTCATCTAACTCTGTAGCCGGCGTCACTCGCCAAACCATCCACGTGTCTCGTACCCGACGTGTCGACCGTAGGCATCAACAGCCAAGTCTCGCCATTTCAGGCTAGCTGGACCCCGCAGCCGTAATCTCCGCCAAACCCTTTTGAAAAAGAGAAAATAGTGGTACTCTGGTAGATAGTCACAATCCAAACGCATGCACAGAGATTTCGTTCTCGTGGCACAGAATCATCCTATCCTAGCCGTTCAAATTATGCCCCCAATAATACCAAAGTTGATCAATTTAACATCCCTCCATTGAATGGTTAAAATGACGGGGAATGATCACATGCACTCCAAAACAGTAAATCACTTACATGCCATCTGTGTGGGGCCCATATTAATGTTGCAGTTCCATCCAAACCGTCCATCAGTGAAAACACCCAATGCTAAGTATAAATGTCAAGATCCAGCCTAATCCATATTTCAGTTGGGCCACACCGGATGGATCGATATGAGACATTAGGGAGGGGTGCCGGAACCATGAAACTTCCGGATGGAATGTGAGATCCAACGCGTTGTTTTTATCCCATCCAACCCATTAATCAGGTGCGACCCATTAGAATGAAGGGACACACCAAAGTCGGATCATTGCGAATCCTGTATTGGCCAAACCACGTAAACATACAGTTTTAGGCGTAGTTGTACAGTTCTCCTTGTGGCGTATCCAACCAAAGTTTTGGATCAGCAATTCAGCATGATCACCAATATTTATGGACAACATGAGGAAGAACAACAGATGAACGGTTTAGATCCAAGATACCCATCACGGGTGGGGCCCAAAAAGATAGAATGTACGGTAACTGCCATGCCTTGAAATGCATGCGATGCGATCATTCCACTAGAATGTTGAGCGAGGCGGATTGCATACTACCCCGCTGGTCCTCAGCTAGGAACGGACAGGGGATCTGAGGTGTCACCGTGATGTATGGGTTTTATCCACACCGTCTATCAATTTTCCATATCATTTTAGGAGAAAATTTCAAAAACGAGAAAGTCCAAGGCTTAAATGGACCACACAGTGTGTATTAAACACGTACTGTTGAAAACATTTTGGGGGCCACGGAATCAATCTGATATTTGTTTCTTTCCCTTAATCCAGGTCCATGTGACCTTATGAACAGGTTGGATGGAAATTAACCATCAGGATAGGCGCTAGGAAGGTTTGAACGGTGGGTATCATTATCATCGCTACTTCCTGTTTTGTGGTCTACTTGTACATTTTATATATCTCATTTTCGGGTTTTTACCATAAAATGATATGGAAAAATGGATGGACGGTTTGGATAAAATCCATACATCACGGTGGCTCCTCAGAACCCCTATCCGTTCCTTAGCTGGGACGGGTAGGGATAGCACCCAGTCCGCGTCCCACAATGAAATGATTCAGATAAAGAAAAGACAAATTCATAATCAAACTACAGCTTCACGACAATTTTAGCGGTCTGGATGAGTCAAATATACTCACACGTGTAAGCACGCAGCATCCGAATGCATGGCTGACCGTCCACTGCCAGAGTAAAAAATAACGCCCGTTTCACTACCTGTAACTTCCCGTCCTCGCGGCACCGACTGCCTCTCGTCTCTTTTAAAACTCCTTTCTCTCGTCTTGCTTACACTCCTTTCACTTTCCTCACAAAAGCCACAAAAACCCCCAATTCTCTCCTAAAACCCCCATCCAATTCCACATATTTCCGAAAAACCTACCTCCAGCTGTCGGAAAACACCTACAGCGAAAGAAAACAACCGCAGAAAGAGAGACCCTTTTATGGAAGGCGCAGCAGCAGTAGAAACCCCAAAATCGCCCATGGCGAAAACTTCCGCTGTCCGCGCTCCTAAAACCTCTTTCCTCTCCGATTTCTTCCTCTTCTCCGGCGGAGCCATGGTCGCTCTCCTCCTCGTCTGGACTCTCTGGTCCTTAGTGAGCCCAAGCTCACAGCCCACCTTCGCCACTCCCCAGCCCAAATCCGACCACTCTCAAACCCCTCTACTAACAAGCACCCCCCGTGCGCAAACCCTTAACATACATCCCGACCCTTCAACCCCCAATTTCTACGACGATCCGAACCTCAGCTACACGATCGAGAAGCCCCTCAAGGGCTGGGACGCGAAGCGACGAGACTGGCTCCGTCAGCACCCGGAACTCGCTGCCGGGTCCCACGATCGGGTCGTCCTCGTAACCGGGTCCCAGCCTGGCCCGTGTCGGAACCCGATCGGTGACCATCTCCTCCTACGTTTCTTCAAGAACAAGGTCGATTACTGCAGGATCCACGGCTGCGATCTTTTCTACAACAACGCGCTTTTCCACCCGAAGATGACCACGTTCTGGGCCAAGATCCCGCTCGTCCGTTCGGCGATGGTGGCCCACCCGGAGGCCGAGTGGATCTGGTGGGTCGACTCGGACGCGGCCTTCACTGACATGGAGTTCCGGCTCCCGTTAGCAAAGTACAAGGACCACAACCTTATCGTGCACGGCTGGCCTGACATGGTGTACGAGAAGAAGAGCTGGGTTAGCCTCAACGCTGGGATTTTCCTTATCCGCAACTGTCAGTGGTCGTTGGATTTCATGGATGTGTGGGCCAGCATGGGCCCACAGACGCCCGAGTACGAGAAATGGGGTAGAACTCAAAAAGCCCTCTTCAAAGACAAGCTCTTCCAGAATCGGACGATCAGACGGGTCTGGTCTATCTCCTCGTGATGGAAAAGGACAAATGGGCGGACAGGATTTATCTAGAGAGCGAGTATTATTTCGAGGGGTACTGGGTGGAGATCGTGGGCATTTTGGGAAATGTGACAGAGAAGTATCTGGAGATGGAGAGAGGGGTGCGCAGGTTAAGGAGGCGGCACGCAGAGAAGATGGGTGCGTACTACGGGAAGGTTAGGGAGGAGTACCTGAAAGGGTGGGGCAGCGGGAAAGGGAGCTTAAGGAGGCCTTTCGTGACCCACTTCACAGGCTGCCAGCCTTGTAGTGGAGATCACAACGAGATGTATTCTGGAAAGAGTTGCTGGGATGGGATGCGACGGGTACTTAATTTCGCTGATAATCAGGTGCTTAGAAGGTTTGGATTCGCGCATAGGGATCTCTTGGACGATGATCATATCGATCCTCTGCCGTTTGATTATCCTGCTTGATGAAGGTACGTACAGGTCTGATTTTCTTATATGATGGTGCGTTTTGTTTTCGGTCTTTTTAATTTTTTTAGTGGTCCGATAGACTGCCAGTTTGGGTGCTCCTGCGGGCGGGACACGGTTGCTAGTTAGTGGGGAAGCGGATTGCTTGCTAAGTAACTCAGTAAGCTATAGTAAATTCTGTGGGCCCACTACGGATGTGTCTTATCTACGCCGTCCATCCGTTTTTCCAGCTCCTTTTAGTTCATGAGCCAAAATTGAAATATATCCAAATGCTCAAGTGGACCACACCACAGGAAACAGTGGGGATAATGATTTCAACCGTTGAAACCTTCCTAGGTCCCACAGTGGTGTTTATTTGTCATCCAAACTATTCATAAGGTTACACAGGCATGGATGAAGGGAAACGTAACAGCTTGATCTAAAAATTCTGTGGCCCCAGGAAGTCTTCAACGGTAGGCGTTCAATTCCCACTGTCTCATGTGGTGTGGCCCAATTGAGCTTGGTATATGCTTCATTTTTCATCTCATGACCTAAAATTAGCTGTTAAAACGGATGGACGGTATGGATAAGACACATACGTCACGATGGCCCCACAGAGTTTCTACAGTACGCAATCCGCTTCACAGGAGAAGTGTTCACCCTGGGCAAGGTACCGCAACTTGTGGTACTGGACCATCATTCCTGCTAACATGCGTGTTGTGTACGACATCTCTACCATTCAACTGGTATGAAACACCATGAATATCAAAGGACACAAAAATCACGATGGTCCACTGATCAGGTCGGCCACCCTGCTGGAATGAATCGAGGATGGTGATTTTCACGGTGGGGCCTATTGTTTTCTTAAACAAGTGGCATGCTGGCCGGAAAGATGGCACGGTACCGCAAGTTGTGGTACGGTTGCCTGTAGGTGACCAGTTCCCTGACTAAGATGCCGCTGTGAACTTCTGCGGTTCGTCACGTTTTAGGGTAGTTCAGCTGCACCATTTAAAAAATGGTGGTGACTATTCAACCGTACAAATAGCGCAGGTTTATGCCAATCCAGACCGTCCGCAGCTGACCCAAATGTGGGTGGGGTATAATTTTAGGATTACACTGAGAATGTATTTTGAACCGTCTGTTTTTCCTTTTGAATTTGGAACAGTCACCGTTTTACCCGTAGCCATCCATACTATGGCCATTAATTGGACGGTTATGAGTGCTTGACTAGCATGATTTTAGAGATTAACTCTATCCCCAGTAGGGCTCGCAATTTGGATGGTCTGATTAGCTGTACATCAGTGCCACTTGGGAGGAGGGTGAGTCAACACCATTTTCAAAATGGTGCTAAACTGCTGAGGTAGGATATAACCGTTGTTTTGAATGCTTTGTACGTGGTTGGTGCGGATTACAGAGTATGACGATCCATACCCATGCAGACGGACGCGGATTGCTGTGATGCATGTGTTTTATCCATGCTGTCCATCCGTTTTTCGAACTCATTTTAGAGCATTTGAAGGATATCCAAAGCTCAAGTGAACCATGCCACAAGAAACAGCAGCGATTGAACATTTATCGTTGAATGCTACTTAGGGGCCACAGAAATTTTGGATATACCTGATATATGTGTTTTCCCTTCATCCAAGTCTGTGTAACCGTATGAACGGCTTGGATGACAAATAAACATCACCGTGGGCCCTAGGAATGTTTCAACGGTGGATGTCATTATCCGTCCACCTCGAGCTTTTTGATATGCTTCAGGCTCGTGCCTTAAAATGAGCTGGAAAAACAGATGGGCGGCGTGGATTATGTAGACCCACGGAGCCCCGACACCAAGTAGCTCCAGGGTGTTTGGGTCACCGCGCAGTCCACGTCCCAAGCGGACAGATGTACACGTGGCATCCTGTGGTTCAGTTCAGACGTGGGTCAAGTAGATCTGTCACAACCGTAAAAATCACAGTGAATGGATGACCTAACGGTCCCAAACTCCCGGGGCATTAAATAGAGGGCGGAGGGCCCCGATTCAACGGATAAAAGGCCTTATTTTTTGGGACTTTGCCCATTTATAGTTGACGCTGCGATTTGTGCAGATATGGACGGCCTGGATTGAATGAATCCATGCCACGCTGTGCCACGGCTGTGTGCACGTGCATGGGACTTCAATGCTCTAAGACCATATTTAATTTCGAATGATTAGACCTGCTGAATGTTATGTTTTATGCTTTTATTACGGGTAATGTCGCTCACAGGATATTCCCCGAGCTATTTTCTGTATTATAGGGACACGTGTCCTCTCCTCCCTTAGGCAACATAAATATCTATGGGCCACCATAATAGGTACTCTCCATTATCATCTAAACCTGATTTCACAGCCGCAAAGGACTCATTGTGCCATCAACTGCTGGGGTTGTGTCTTGGTAGTCCGCAGACCACCAAATCATCTGATCCTCGGCTTTATTTTGATGCCATTTTAACTCCATTTCAATAAAACGTTACCCAGAAATGCAAAGGGCGCGGTTTGCGTGGATCCCTAACCGTGGGGTCCACTTTGACGTATATTCCTTACAAACACACTGTCCATCGGGCATGATCCCAAAAATGAAGCAGATCCAAATCTTAGGTAGACCATACTACACGGAAAGTTGTGATTGAATCCACACCATTAAAAACTTAATGGGGCCACAGAAATGTTTATTTTCCATCCAACCTGTTGATAGGGTCGCAAGGACCTGGATAAAGAGACCACATAGATATCAGCTTGATCCAAAAATTTTGTGGCCCATGAGAAATTTTTAATTGTAGATTACCACTGTTTCCTGTATTATGGTCCACCTGAGATTTGGATCTGCTTTATTTTTGGGATAATACCCTAAAATGAGTTTTCAAAACGGATAGATGGTGTGGATATAAGGCACATAGATCAAGGTGGGCCCGACGGTCAGGGATCCTACCCACCTCGGTTGATCCGGGGATCCAGCGAAGCTGCGCCCAAATGCAACACATGGGAATAATGCAAACTTATTTTAATCGGTAGCAAAACATGCTTTTTGAGTAACCAACTACACTTACTGAAAAAAAGGTTGTTGTCGTCTTTGGTAAATAAACCGAACAATGAATAAAACATAAGAGATCTTATATTAAAATAGAGGTCGGGGCAATCTTACTATATTGGAGCTCATTGGTGCAAAAGGTGCTACCTTGCTTGCACTCAACATACAAGACTAGATGACCTGAGCCCCCTACGTGGATCGTAGCTCAAAAACCCCAAAGCTCGATGTTCAGCCAAGTTTGGTCGACTTGAAGGTTCAAACTAGCTCACTTGAAGGTTCAACCCAACTGGACTTGATTTTTAATTTTTATACATTAACGATCTTAGGATTAGAAATATATATTTAGCATAGTTAGAAGGGAAATGGTTCTATGTAGGGGTGTACATCGAGTCGAACTGAGTCGATCTAGCCTTAGCTCGACTCGGCTCGGCCACTGGCTGACCTTAGCTCGAATTCGGCTCGGTTCGGTCCTCGAGCCTGACTGGCCAGCTCGGCTTGGTTCAGTCAGCAGCTCGGGCCGAGTTCGAGCCAAGATCGAGCTGAGTTCGCCATTGAGGCATTTCCACAAACACCTAACCTACAAGTTCAAAATCCCATTGTTTTACAAACGAAAGCATGGGTTTTACAGGTATTTTATCAAACACCTTCTAAGCAACATAAAAACCAAGAAAAACAAAGAGAGAAAGGGTTTTGTTTCATGTACATACCTTCCTCGCCACCAGCCACATTTCGTTGAGTCATTTTATCAAACAGTTGGTGAGCAACATCAATGACAAAGTAACCAAGTCACGGAATTGGTTCGATCCGAGTTCGATTCGAGCTGGATTCGATCCGAGTCGAGTCGAGCTGGGGTTGCTCGAACTCGGCTCGAACTCATTTTCGAGATAAAAAAATCAGCTCGACTCTGCTCGAACTCAGCTTCAAACTGAGTCGAATCAAGCTTTTTCGAGTCGAGTCAAGCGAGCTAACTGAGCTAGCTTGGTTTGTGTACACCCCTAGTTCTATGCGGTCGAGCTCATGGGAACTTCCCATGAGGTTGAGCTGTGTGGGCCCCACCATGATGTGTGTCGAACATCAACACCATGCATTTGATGGGTCCCCTTTAAATTATGGGATATCCCAAAAATCAGCCGTATACGAAACTCAGGTGGGCCATACAATCTAAAATCATGTGAAGACATGCCTAAAACATCTAAACACTTGGTGGGGCTCACCCGAAATTTGGATGTGTCTGAAACTTGGTCTGACCCCTCATCCAAGTGGGACACACATAATGGATGGTCTGGATTTGTGAACCACATCTCGGTGGGCCCAACAAGTGATTATGAATGTTTTAATGGATGGTAACCCCTCTCAACTTTTGTATGTGGTGTAGCCCACACAAGTCACGGATTGGCTTGATTTTTAACTCCTAGGCCCACCATGGAATGGTGCATATGACTGATGGGGTAGATGTTTGACACGCATCACGGTGGGGCCCACACAACTCGACCTCATGGGAAGTTCCAATGAGCTCGACCGCATAGAACCTTTTCCCCAGTTAGAAATGCATAACTAATATGAGGTAGAGAATTTATCATTGATGCATGTGTTTTGTTCACTATAGATGATGTAGAGCGGATCGCAGACACTTTCATCTCCTAGATGGACCACAAGAGGCCCGATCGGAGTCGGAAGTGTTCATGACCGTTAGAACCCTAAAACAAGCATATCCCCTAATTCGGAATGAGTTATTCGACGCACCATATATGATTTTGGATGTAAGAGAAGCTACATTAGCCACCCAACCCTGCTATGCCGGATTGCCTATGCTGAATTTGCGAGATTCAATCACATCGACAATAAAAAATCCATTTTAATTTCATTTTTACTATTTATAGGAAGTTTTAGTTTGATGATAAGTCTTGAGCCTTTGAGCTTTAGGAGTTGTGCCCAAGATGAAAAGGGCTTTAAAAAATTAGGAGAATAACGTGGTTAGGCCAAATTGGACACTTACTATTTTTGGCCAAAAACCATGAAGTCTAGTAGAAATCATGACTGTATATAAATAGTAAGTTTACTATTTATAGTAAGTCATGTTTTTTTTACGGAGTTTGAGTTGAAGTTTGATTCTGAAACTTCTTCCTAGGTTGGTATTACTATTTAAAGGATTATAAATTCATTTAAAAAAAAAAAAATTTATCATCAATCAATTTATTTTGAATTTATTAGAATTTATTTCTATTATTTCTTCTTCTTTTTCCTCGTGGATTCGAGGAATCTTTGTGAGATGGTCTAGAGAAGCTCTATGGATTTGGACTAATTATTCCCCTAAGGAAGACGATGATTGATCTCATCACATCCATCATTGCGTCAATTGGTATTAGAGCAAGGACTCTCATCGGACCAATAGCAACTAACGAAGGAATGAGCCAAAATCCTGTGGACAGTGATCCAAGGATTCATTATCTTTTGGAATGAATGGAAGCTTTCCATCGGGAAAGTCAGTTGACTATGTAAGGGTTGCATGCAACTTTCGACCGTCTTGCGGATACACTAATTTCACCCCGAGCCCAATGCAATGCTCAGCCACCCGTGGTTGCCGTACTGCACAATTCAGATTTCTGTAGGGCACTACCGAGGGTGAATTGTTGGGCTACCCCAAATGAGTCAAGCTCTAGCGATGAGGACATCGATGGTGGCTTCGCTCAACGACCAGTCCATGGAGGCGATTGACTAGATCGTGTTGAAAGAGACTATCGAGGTAAGGCCAAACTTCCCAGATTTAATGGCTTGTTACATATACGAGATTTCCTTGACTAGTTAGCCGAAGTAGAATGATACTTTGATTACATGGACGTGTCGGAACATAAAAATGTGAAATTAGTAGTATTCAAACTAAAATTTGATGCTTCTGTATAGTGGGAGCAATTATAACTCTTTGTGCCCGACAGAACAAGGCACTCATCCGATCATGGCCACAGATGAGACGCCTTCTTTGATCACAATTCCTCCATAGTGATTACGAGCAGGTATTATTCCAACAACATCAAAATTGCTGACAGGGGAATCGAACCATCATAGATTACACTGAAGAATTCAGCAGTTGGTAACACGAAATGACCTGTCAAATACCGAATCGTAGAAGGCATACAATTTATAGGTGAGTTACGATTAATGATTTAGGACTGAGTTTAAATGCACCCGATCGGGACCATGGATGAAGCGATTCAGTTGGTAGGTAGGGCAGAAATTTAGCTTGCAAGATTCTCTACTCGGCCTATCCTTCAACTTGGCCTCCATGACGTGTCTCACGCATGATTCGGTATTGGCATGAAGAAAAGAACCAGCAGGAGGACGTCCTCATTCTCCTGCAATCGCAAACCGTGACATGGGGAGTGGCTCATTTAGGCCTTAACTTGTGGCGCCCACAATAGCGGGTCCGAGTAAGATTATAAATCCTTATGATCGGCCAAGGCTGAACACTTGTTACATTTCTGGCCAATTAGGCCACTTATCAAACACTACCCTCGATGCCCCGTAGCCCACTTGACCATAACAAAAGGGGCACTGAAGGTGATGTAGCGGAAGAAGACCTTAGATTTAATGAAGATGAATAAACCACTGAGGAATGAGTTGGTGATGAAGAATGGTTGGGCGAATCCTTGGCCGTAAGGTGATTATTGTACACCCCAAGGAAGGAATTGCATCCACAACGGCACAATATATTCCATACGCGGTGTACCGTCAACACCAATGTCTGTGATGTAATCATAGACAGTGGCAATAGCAAGAACATCGTCTCGAAGGTGATGGTGGACAAGTTGCGGCTACTTACGACAAAACATCCTTCTCCTTACGTGATTGGATGGATAAAAAAAGGTGAACGAGACCAAGGTAACCGAACAATGTACTGTCTCGTTTTCAATTGGTAAAAAATATAAGGACCAAGTACTTTGTGATGTGATCGACATGGAAGCATGTCATATGTTACTCGGTCGGCCATGACAATCGGACCGTAATGTAACCCACCAAGGGCGAGACAATGTTTACGTCTTCGTTAAGTACAGTCGAAAAATGGTCCTTGCTCTTATGGCACCAGAGAACTACTCTGAAACTTTTAAAGTGGAGGGGAATTCCCTTCTGATCATTTGAGATTTCATGGGGGAATCCAAGGAAACTTGTGATTTGTACGCCGTGGTGATAAAGCACGAGGAATTGGAGCCCTTAAACATTATTTCAAATTTAGGCCGTTGCTGAATGAATTTAAAGAAATTTGGCCCAATGATCTTCCCGATGGATTACCTCCCATGCGAGATATTCAGCACCATATCGACCTTGTCCCCAGGTCCAGTTTATCCAATCATCCTCATCATCGGATGAGCAAGTTGAGGAATTGATTTGTAAGGGTCTAATCCGAGAAAGCATGAGCCTATGAGCCGTATCGGCCCTGTTAATTCCAAAGAAAGATGGGAGTTGGCGCATGTGTGTCGATAGTTGGGCGATCAACAATATTACCATAAAATACAGATTCACATACCACGGATAGACAATATGTTGGACATGCTTGAGAGTGCGAAATTATTTTTTAAATTGGATTTAAGGAGCAACTACCGTTAGATTCAAATACGGCGGAGTAATGAGTGGAAAACATTTTTAAGACCAAGGGTCGCATGAATGGTTGGTCATGCCCTTCAGTCTTTCAAATGCGCCTAGTACATTCATGAGGTTGATGAATCAAGTTCTTAAGCCATTTATTAGGCATTGCGTAATAGTCTACTTCGATGACATTTTGATATACAGTCAAGATGAAGCAAGTCATATGGAACACCTCAAATAGGTCCTTCAAGTGCTCACCAAAAATAAGTATCTCAATCTAAAAAAATGTAGTTTTTTGACCGATAGCCTGCTATTTTTGGGCTATGTTGTAACATCCACGGGCATCTGGGTGGACGATGAAAATGTGAAAGCCATCAGGGAATGATAGGTTCTAATAAGAATCCACGAAGTATGGAGTTTCCACGGATTGACGACATTTTATCTTCGATTCGTGAGGAATTTTAGCACCACTGTGTTACCAATTACAGATTGCATGAAGAAGGGGCCATGTTAGTGGATTGACGAAGCTGATAGGAACTTTGCTGAAATCAAACACACATCGTCCACAACCTTGGTTCTTGTACTTCCCAGCTTCGACAAACTGTTTAAGGTTGAATGTGATGCTTCATATGTCGGAATTAGGGGAGTTTTATATCAAGAAGGTAGGTCGGTAGCCTTCTATAGTGAAAAACTTAGTGATGCACGTAAAAAGCAGTCAACCTACGAGCTTGAATCGAACACAATGGTCTAGGCACTGCAACATTGGCGACATTACTTAATTCATAGAGGGAGTTCATTCTTTACATAGACCATCAAGCTCTAAAATTCATTAATAGCCAGGCTTATGTGAATTGTGTGCATACTAGATGGGTTACATTTTTGCAGGAATTCACGTTCGTTTTGAAGCATAAGTCAAGGCAACAAAATAAGTTTGTTGATGCATTAGCCGCAGTGCTTCACTACTTGTTACAATGAGCAATGGGGTACTCGGCTTCGACTGTCTCAAGGAGCTGTATGCCGATGAGGACTTCAAATATGCATGGATGAGGTGTTATGCAAGATGGTTTCCTCTTCAAAGGGAATTGTCTGTGCATCCCCTAAAGTTTTCTGAGAGAGCAGGTTATTCAAGAGCTACATGGAGTAGTCTTGGGGGACACCTTGGGTGAGACAAGTCACAGGCTCTTGTGGAGGAACGGTAGTACTGGCCGCAATTGGTACGTAACGTGGGTAAAGCAATACAACGCTGTCATGTTTGTTAAACTTCCAAGGGACAATCTTAGAATATGGGCCTCTATACCCTGCTACCTATGCCTGATGGCCCTTAGGAGGATTTATCTATGGACTTCGTGCTTGGTTTTCCATGAACATAACACGGCATGGATTCAATGCTCGCAGTGGTAGATTGTTTCTTAAAGATAGCGCACTTTACCCTATGTAAGAAGACTCTTGATGCAACACACGTGGTGAACTTATTCTTCAAAAAGGTCACGCGACTACATGGGGTTCCTAAGACCATTACTTCTGATCATGACACGAAATTCATTAGCCACTTATGACGTACTTTGTGGAATCGGTTCGGTACACAACTTCAGTTTAGCAGTGCCTACCACCCAAGGATCGATGGGCAGACTGAAGTTGTGAATAGCATGTTGGGAAACCTCTTTTGTTGTATTTCGGGTGACAAACTAAAGTAGTGGGGTTTGGCCTTATCTCAAGTGGAATTTGCATTCAATAATATGGTGAACCGCTCGACAGAGAAGTTACCATTCCAGATTGTTTATGGTTGAGTGCCTCGCCACACACTTGATTTGGTCCATTTGCTCAAGCTCTCGGGCATGAGTATTGCAATAGAACGTATGGCGGACTGAATCGTGGGCATTCATGCGGATATGCAAGTCAAGTTGCATGCCTCAAACAATAAGTAAACATCAGCGACAAAAATGTGTTCGAGGCGGGCGACCATGTTATGGTCCATCTACGCAAGGAGAGATTTTCGATCGGGACCTATAACAAGTTGAAGAACAAGAATATTGGATCAGTACCGATCCTCTGAAAGATCAATGACAACGCTTATGTTGTTGATCTTCTGGATGACATGGAGATCTCACGTACTTTTAACGTCGCAGACCTGACCGAGTATCATGAACGAAGCAGGACGAAAACTCGAGGACGAGTTCTTTTAAAGTGGAGGGGACTGATGTAGAGTAGGTCGCAAACACTTTTATGTCCAAGATGGACCAGAGGAGGCCCGATCTGAGGCCCAATTGGAGGCGGAAGTGATAAGGACCGTTAGAACCCTAAAACAGGCATATCTCGCAAACCGGAATGAGTTATTCGACGTACCATATATGATTTTGGAATAGGAGAAGCTACTTTAGCCACCCAACCCTGCTATGCCGGGTTGCCCATGCCGAATTGCGAGATTCCATCAGATTGACGGTCAACAATCCATTTTAATTTCATTTTTTACTAGTTATAACAAGTTTTAGTTTGATCATAACTTTTGATCCTTTGAGCTTTAGGAGTCGTGCCCAACATGAAATGGGCTTAGAAAAATTAGGAGAATAACGTGGTTAGGCCAAATTGGACACTTACTATTTTTGGCCGAAAACCATGAAGTCTAGTAGAAATCATGACCGTCTATAAATAGTAAGTTTACTATTTATGTAAGTCATGTTTTTTAGGGAGTTTGAGTTGGAGTTTGATTCTGAAACTTCTTCCTAGGTTTGGTATCACTATTTAAAGGATTGTAAATTCATTTTTATCATCAATCAATCTGTTTTCGAATTTATCAGAATTTTTTTTTATTCTTTTCTTCTTTTTTTTTTTTTTTTTTCCTCGTGGATTCAAGGAATTTCTGTGAGATGGTCCAGAGAAGCTCCATGCATTTGGAGTAATTATACCCTTGAGGAAGATGGTGATTGACCTCATCACGTCCATCCCTGCATCAATAAATGGGGTTGTTAATTTGATTCCCTCCCCTCACCACTTACATCTTGTTAATGCTTTGACTTATTGAGTAACTCACATCGAGTTACTGTGAGCCATGACGAGTCTATTCAGTGGTTGAGCCACCTCAACCGGCAAATCAAGCCCAAGACCAAGCTTCCCCTTCAACTCTGCTCAAAATCAAAATCTCTACTGAGTTGAGGTGACTCGACTGAGTTTTGGGTCACCTGAGAGTTTTGGGTCAACTTGTTAGGTTTTAGTAGCATGATATAAATAAGAGTTACAACTCACTTTCCAACATCTATCTAACGTGGCTTGAACTCTCACCGAGTTGAGTTGCTCAGTCGAGTTTCGAGTTGACTCGTCAATTTTTTTTTGTACTATGATATAAATAGGAATTACAATTCGCTCTCCAACATCTATACAATATGGGATTAAACTTACAAGGCAATAAACAAAAGACATGATATAATAAAAGTTTTGAGTTGAAACTCTCCCTCAAACTGAACATGGTGGGGTTGAAGATCTTCAATTGTAGCTTGTCTTTAGATGGAGCTTTTGATGTTCCTCTCAAACTCAAGCATAGTGGAGTTCAAGATCTTCAATTGTTGCAAGTTTCAACACTTGGTCAAGGATTCGAGTACCCAATACGTGGTGAAATCCCACTAGGGCGTGAGTGTGTTGGGGTGTAACAAAAAAAAAGAAAAAGAAAAAAAGAAAAGGGTTGAGCTTTCTACCTCCCTTGAATCCTCTTTTTCAAATAGTGGACAATATTTAAACCTGACAACCATTAAGCCACCAAACCGTCATTCACATGCAAAATCCTCTTAAAGATAGAAGTACAAGAATGCACAAAATTGAGTGAACTACACTCATGATGGTGAGGGAGATGGCCCACAACAGTAACCAAGGCCTTAAAAGGAAAAGGCGATCACTGAGGAAGGAAAGCATGAAATTGGTTGGAATCTTCTATGTCATGTTGGATCAAGCATTATGTCAAACAGTCTATGTGTATCGGATCACTGTTACGGTCGACTATTCAACAATGGATGTTGAAGTTTCAGTAGACACTTGAGGCTGGGTCCACTTCATGGCAAGTGATGAAGTCTGCTAATTGGTTGTTCTTCATGGAAACTTGGGTTATCTCCTAGGGAGGCTTTGAGGCATATAAGGCAATACATAAGTGCTGGGGTTCTATGAATGAGATTATATATCCCACCGATGACCCTGAAGGGGGATTTGCTGATTGGTCTCTTAATTGAAGGCTGATCACTAGGAAAGTTCACTATTATGGTCACCCTAATCATTCATTCTGGTATGTCATTTTTGTGTGTGTAAAAAGGTGTTTTTGAAAGAGTCGGTGTGTTTTACTTCATTTAGTAAAATGTTATTTTGTGTCATGGCTGATCGATTATTGAATGGTAAATCTTCATGTTCCACTAGTTGGAGCTCATCTTGGGACTTGGGCCCACCTTATGGTAAGTGATGATGAAATAGGGGGACAAACAATATGTTTATTTGCGTTGGGAGAGTTCCATATCCATGAAAACCCCTAAGAACTACTAGAATAGTGAAGGCATTCTTTTAGTTGGATTAGGGGTATATCCTACATAGGTGTCATAGCTAGGGTGCCTAAACCCCTATTGAATCCCTGGATTTTAACGATTTTTAGGAGAGACTGAGGAGTCCATCCTCTACAAGATGGATTTCTAAACTAGCTTAGAATGTAGGCTATTGCAAGCCATCTTCCGTACAGGATGGTGTCTCCATCTTCAGCAAGCTTTAGGTTTTCTTCGTAAGAGTTATGAGACATGTTTATCTCCTTCCCTTACATCTGAATTTCTTATTATCGCTTGTTATTCATGGTCAAATACAATTCGATCTTGGGAGGCATTAATTGTATCCAGCCTACACCTACGCATGATGAAAATGGATGGTTAGTAAAAATGATGACCAATGGTCAATATTCGACATACAATCACGGCCCATCTGATGAGTGAACATTTCGGGTTTTAGGGGCATTTCCATGCTCCAACTATCTTCATTGCTCCCACCATTTGATGGGGGTTGTGCTGAAAATTTCCTGTTAAATTTCCCCTTACACAAATTGCTTTAGGCCCTTTTTGGTTGACGCCTAAAATTGAGTTTCTCTAATTTTAGTTATCAGTAATCATGTATTAGAGATGATGATATTAAACAAGGCCTTAGTGTTTATTTCTTGATTTTCTTGTTATATATCCCCAATAATAATATTTTGGATTTAAAAAACCGTGTGTGTGTGTGGGTGGGTGTGGGCATGAGGGCGTGCATGCGTGTGTCAAGAGGGAGTGAGTGAGTGTGCGCGTGCGTCGAGAGAGAGGGAGGAAGGGTCTCTAGTCCAACCAGTTGTTTTGCATTTGGTGATCCTCATGGTGAGGCCAACCTATTAGGAGGATTGGATGTCAGAAGTACTTAACGGGTTAGAAGTTATCGACTGGATGGACTGTAAACTGTGGTCCAACCAGTTGGAATTGAGACGTTCTCGTGTGCTCATGCACACATGGCTGGACCGTAGAGCATCTTCAAGGCTGTTCCTGTTCTTTGATGATCGATTGACTTTTTTTTTTATGGTTAGCTTTTTAGTACACTCCACTGTCAGTTCACACTTCACTGTTAGCCACCCCCACTAGGGATCGATACCAAGACCTCAGTGTTGAAACGAGGTATCTTTCACTCAATCTACCACTTGAGCTATGGATCAGGGTGTGATGATCGATTGACTTGAACAGCAATAATCTAATCCAATAAAAGAGTGGATGAGCCCAATGAGTGAGCCCACAAATTGCAATTACTATGTTTCAAGTCTATGTCCAAATTGAAATGCATGAAATAGTAATTAGGTATTTAATCATTGTTATCAAACTAAATGGCATCACCTTTCTTGGGCCATTTTATATTATAGTGAATTTAAAGATTCATGATTCCATTTAATTAAGCAGCATGCATGTTCTGAGCTATTAGAAGTCCTTACATGTACTTCAGGGAAACTGCAGACATAATCGATTATTCGTTAATATAAACAAAGAGGTTTTCTAGAATACATCCCTATGTATCGAGGTTTTCTAGAATACACCCCGATGTATTGTCATAAGAGGCGTGGAGACTTTAGTTGTTCACTTGGAGTCCTTCACGAAGGGCCAAACATGTGTAAGGTGAACCTTACCATGGATGGGGAAAGTCCCAAAGAAAATATGATATTGAAATATTTCAACTCTTTGATTATTCAAAGGTCAAGGACAAAATACATATTCAAAGAAAAAGAGTCAAGTAATCAAGAGGATTTAGATATTCCAATCTAGGAGTTTTTATTTTCTACTGCCCCATTAAAGGTGAGGCCCAACATGCAAACAGTTTGGATAATTGAAAGATGACCCCAGATCTAGTGGCTAAATTCCTGTTGTATCTTATTGTAATACATTGAGATGTAGTATAGAAAACCTTATGATAATATATGCATGTTGTTTTCTGTTGAAGCTCATTTCATTTTTCTTCTTACACAGGTACAAACATCATAAGTACTCAATCCTGTCTAGATACTGTTTAAGAAGATGAAAATGGCACCAAAGTTTGGCATGGTACCATTGCTACACCTCCAATGTTCTAAAGATGCTATCTTCATGTGAGATGTTCTATTGGTCCCTTTTGAAGGATGTAAGATGAAATCTATTCGCAACACATTCGTAGGAGCCCTTTCTTTAGTTAACTCGTAGTTCTCTTTCTTTCTTTTTTTTTTCTTTTCTTTTCTTTTCTTTCTTTTTTTTTTTAAAAAAAAAAAAAAAAAAAAAATAAAAATAAAATCCTTTTACTTATATAGGGTATGGTTGATTATATGCGAAGATATATGTATATATCCATGAGTGTAATTCTAGTATGTCCTTATGTTATCATTTTAGCTTCAATGACTTCAGTTCTTGTAGAATAATATAGGTTAAGCAATATGAGAGTTTCTCAACTTTGCATGAGCTATTATTTTACTAGCCATTTAGTGGGTTGTGTTAGAAAAGAGACCTCAAGGGCCAAGTGAAATGAGGACCTATGAGGTCTTGATGTTGTTTTGTAGAAGTTGGGCTTATGTTTTGGTGATCCGTATCATTGAGATTATGTTACCAATTTGCATTTTATCCTAATTTCCATAATAAAGTTTCAAAAATGGAAGACTAGAGGAAGTGATTGATGTTGCAAGATTTGGGATCTTTAATTATGTGTAGTTTTTTTTTTTTTTTTTTGGAAATGGAGTCCTTATTTCTCATACTTTCATATGGATTTTCATGGTTTGCCAAGACCCTTATTATAAATGAAAATCTCAAACCCCTTTTGCTTTTTCCTCGGTGGCGAATAAAGAAACTTTTTTATTTCATGCATACACACACCCACACACTCACGCTGTAGTGGAATTTCATGTTCTTGAACCCTTGACCTGGTGCTGAAACTCTCCTGAGTCTATCCCTGGGGCAAGAGTAAGAACCTGGTGACTAAAGAAACTTTTTTTTTTTTTTTTTTTTGGGGGTTAGCTTGTTAGTACACACCCATGTCAGTACACACACTCAATGTTAGCCACCCCCACTAGGGATCGATACCAAGACCTGGTGACTAAAGAAACTTAATCAGCTCCTTTGTTTTGTGATTGTTGTCAATGGAATTTTTCAAACTTACAAATATTACTATTAGCAACCACCAATAAATAATAATACTAACATCTCCCACTTAGCCATGTAGGCCACATGCTCATTCTTGCATAAGGTTATGTGACTATATTTGGAATTTAATCGTAGTGATCAGTTAATTCCACAAATGTTTGACTTTTGGTGATGGTTTCACCATTCACGGCTAGGGCCTATGTTTTTAGGATGAAAACAAATCCTAGAAATGAAATATAGTTGGGGAATCCCAAAATGTGGATATATGACATCCGCACATCAGCATTGGTTGAAAGGGATTCCCTACTCCCATGTTTGCTTTGCTACACAATTTTGCATGAAATGCATTCTTTTTACATTCCCGGTATTTATGTTTCCATTTTGAAGGGTAAATCTACTCAAACCAAGGAAAATTACAATAATAACAAATTTTTTTTTTTTTTTTTTTCCTTACCATTTAAAACCTCAATAAGAGGGTAAACGCTTTTCCCAACTTAACAGGTTTTTTAGGAAATGTCCTTCTCACTTTCTGAAGATTACTTTGGAGAAGAAAAATGATTTCATCTTTTTCTTCTTGTTTTTTTTTTTTTTTTCTAGAGAAAATTATCGCATCAAAGAAATTCATTTTCTTTTCCATGGTTGACCATAATTTTCTTTCTAAACAAATAGACCCAATGTAATATCTATGAGTTCACATGTGATCCATTATGAGGCTTTCTATTTTTTTTTTTAATAGGATACACCTACATTATTTCTTGTCATGAAGTTTACTCTCATGTTTGAATTTATTTGTGTTGACCCATGTGAGGCTCTCAATTTAGATACTTCAAAGTCTCAACAATTTTCAATCAGTTTAGCATTTTTATTTCACGATGATGGATTTGTTTATCATAATAGAATAAGGGCAACAAATTGACTTGTGTATCCCCAAGTTCCAACTGGTGTAATATGATTTGTGTGAGTATATATGCTTGTGGGCTTATAACTGCGCCCTAAGTACATACACCTAAGTCTTATCTGTTATGGACCTTTAACCTTAATTTTTTACTTTTAATTTTCAGCATTTTATCTTTGTTTCGTGCTTTCCTTATACCCCTTAGCATTTATTTAGTTTTCATATATATAATTTTACTTTTTCTTATATTGTTATAAATACGAGTGAATTAGACATCCCAACCCTATATGCTTTCCTTCTTTCAAATTCTCTCATTCTTAACATATTATCAGATCCTAAGAACTCTTAGGGTGTCTTCTTCTTCTTCTGCTAGGGTTTCTTCTTTAATTTTTTCTTTTTCTTCTTCTTCCTCCTCCATTTTTTTTTATTTTTTATTTTTTATTTTATTTTATTTTTTATTTTTATTTTTTTTTTGGTTTCTCCAATTTTTTTAGATTTTTATATTATGAGTTGTTGGATTTGAAGCTCTTGCTGATTTTTTTTTTTTTTTTTTTTTTATCATCGAATGGAAGATATTGCTGGATTATATATATCATTTTTTGAAGAGTTTTGTTGATTTTTGTTAAATAGTTAAAGGTATTAGTGGACATTCAGCCTCGTTTTAATGTTAGGATGAATCTCTTGCTGATATATATATATATATATATATATATATATATATATATATATATAATTGAAGATGTTGGAAATTCTTCTTCTAATCTTTTTATTATTATTATTATTATTATTATTGAAGATTTGTTCACAAGGACTTGTTATTTTATTTTATTTTTTATTTTTTTTGTGTTTCCTTGGTTAGGGTTGATTGGATTTTCATGTTGAAGCAAAATTTTGTATTGTCTTAGGTAGGGTTTATTGAAATTTTCTTGTTAAAATAAAATTTTATGTTATCTTGAATAAGGTTTATTGAAAATTTCTTATTGAAATAGATTTTTATGTTGTTTCAAATATGATTTGCTATTTTTTAATTTTTCTATTATGATAGTTTTCTGATATATTTTGCCCTTATTATGTTCTCAACCCCAAGTGTAGAGTTGTGATGTAGTAATAAACTTGATGAATTCGAGGTCTATCCACAGGGAAGGGGATGAAAACAACTAAAGCTGGTCTAAATTTAAGTTTAAGATTGAGAATTTCAATGGATTAAAAAGGTTTTAAAACAATAAATAAAAGAAACTAAGGATTCACGGACGTACTTCCAATCAATCACATTGTCTAGTGCATTGATTCAACTTCGCTAACTCATCTGGAATTGAATTCCAGTTCGTTCTAATTGAAAAATAAATTTGTTAAATCATTCATAAACATCCAACAAGGTATGAATTCAATTGAATGATTCTCTCATGAAGCACTTGGTCAAAGCATCTATTGTACCTGGAGTCTACAATAGGTCAAAGAATTTTACAGATTAATTCATTCTCTAATTAAGCCAATCAATTGCAATTCTAAGCATCCGATGTACCTAGAGTTCACAATGAATTAAGGAATAAACAACTTTAAAACTTAAAAAGTAAAATTCAAATATAATTCGATTAAATAATCATCCATCAAATCATTGTATGAATCAAAATACTAGAACATGATAATTAAACTAGAAGCTTCACGCCTTAGACTTAGCTAAGATATTAGCTACTCATAGCTATCTCTCTAAAATAATTAAAAAAAAAAAAAAAAAGAGATCGCAAAAGAAGAACGATGTCGTCGAAGCTTCGCCTCCGCTTTCTCCCTCTCCTAGACCCTAGATTGGTGCCTAGGTTCGCGCACTTTCGCACCTTCGCACATTGTCGATCGATCGACTACGATCAAGGAATCTTTGATCGATCGAAGATCAATTCTCATTTAATTGAAGATCAATTATTGATTAATCGAAGATAAATTCTTGATTAATCGAATATGCTAAAAAAATGTCCAGTGAACAAATTCAAAAATACATTTCATTATCAATCGATCAATCAAACCCTACACTTTCAATCGATCCAAAGTGGAAAAAGTAATCTAGAGAGTTCAGCTAGAAATCCCAATTTTCTCGATACTTTTGCCAACCGATCAACATCGATCGAAGGTTGGTTGATCGATCGATATCGATCGACTTGTTTTCTTTCAAGTATATATATTTTTTTTTTAAAAAAAAAAACCTTGTTAGTACACCCGACTATCAGTTCACACTTCATTGTTAGCCACCCCCATTAGGGATCAATACCAAGACCTCATTGTTGAAACGAGGTATCTTTCACTCAGTCTACCACTTGAGCTATGGATCAGGGTGTATTTCTTTTCTTTCAAGTACTTGATCTTTGGTCTTTTTCTTCAGTTTGGTTCTTGATCTCCTTAGTTCTTTGTCACTTCAAGTCTTCAAATTTAGCACTTTTATCTTCACTTCTTCAACTTCGACTCATTCGGGCTTTAAATAATCATTTTATACACGTATTCACCTTAGACTTCAAAATCCTTATGTATGCTGAAAACATATCTAATTAGATCATTTTAACTCTCAAATGCAAAGGAAAACACTATGAAATTAGGGATAAATATGCAATATTTAGACCTCAACAGTTTCCAATGACAATATTCTTATCTTTAAGCCTTTTATTGTTGCTATAAGACTCCTTTCTGTGTGTGATTAGATTTGGACATTTGTTAGAATTTCTTATTGCAGTCATTCATTCTCCTCACCATTGTTGTTTATAGCATTATCTTAGTGTTACGCAGCACGCCAACAACGCGGTGAACCGAGATTCAATCTTAAGTCTCACCCACAAACGATAAACAAGAAGAAATATAAACTAGAAACAGATCAAAGTAATCCAAACAAACCACAAGACAAGATATACGTGGAAAAACTTCAAACTAGGATAAAAAACCACGGATGCAAACTTCCACTATGAAGAATAACAAAGATTACAAGGCAATATACTAACCTCTCCCTTGGAAATACAGAGAAAATTCTTTGCCCACACCTTAGAATAACTCTTCAATATTCACCTTAACCCTAGAATAGCCCCAGGGACACCTATTTATATTTTAGGCAACTTCCCTTTCGCACCCTTACAAAAGGCGACTCAAAAATCTGTAGTCCACATCGAATTCGAAAATGAATCTACGTAACCACGACCGGTCGAGCAAACTACACGATAGTCGAGCGAGCAAACTACACGACCGGTCAAGAGGACCCCACGACCGGTCGTGCCAGGGCCACAATCGGTAGAGCACCTCGGAACCCAAAATTGATGCTCGCTGGACTTTGAGTCGAGCTAGTCCACGACGGTCACAACCGGTCGAGCAGGGGCCACGACCAGTCGTGCGCAGCCCTAAATGTGGCTCCACTTCTCAACAATCTCCCACTTGAAGACACATCGTCATAAAATTTTATCTTCTTCATTCGGAGTGCACTACCTCCCCATCTTCAAGCCTGAAGACCAATCAAAGCTGAACATAGCTTCAGCTTCTCCCATGTGACCGCCTTGGTCAGCATATCCGCAGGATTCTCACTTATATGAATCTTCTCTAGAGCAATCGATCCATCTTCCAGTAACGAACGTATGAAGTGATATCTGCTGGCAATATGCTTGGTACTTGAATGAAAGGCTGAATTCTTAGCCAAGTGTATTGAACTGACTGTCACTGTACAACTTGTAATCTGCTTGCTTCTTACCCAACTCCATAAAACCTTCCATCCACACCATCTCCTTACACGCTTCTGTACCCGCAACATATTATGGTTCCGTCGTACTGATAGATACTATCTTCTGTAACTGAGAGACCCAACTGACTGCAGCACTACTTAGAGTAACGACATAACCTGTAGTGCTTCTTCTGTTGTTGATATCTCCTGCCAAATCTGAATCCACGTAGCCTTGTAGCTTGATTTCCGATCCACCATAACATAGCCCTACATCCTTAGTACCTACCAGGTATCTAAGGATTCACTTCATAGCTTCCCAATGTTCCTTCCCGAGGTTGTTCATGAACCTGCTAACAACTCTCACTGCTTGAGCAATGTCTGGCCTTGTGCTCACCATAGCATACATGAGACTCCCAATAGTTGACGCGTATAGGACTTTAGCCATGTAGTCACATTCCTCCTTCATCTTTGCACCTTGCTCCTTAGATAGCTTGAAGTGGTTGGCTAATGGAGTGATAACCGGCTTAGCACCTCCCATATTGAATCGATCAAGTACGTTGGCTATGTACTCTACCTGTGATAAAACTAATTTCTTGTTTTCCCTGTCACGCTTTATCCTCATGCCTAGGATTTGTTTTGCAGCTCCTAAATCCTTCATGGCAAATTCTCTAGACATTTGTCTTTTGAGATCTGAGATGTCCTTTATGCTTGAACACTCCACAAGCATGTCATCAACGTACAGAAGAAGGAAGATGTATGACGTATCAAACTTCTTCAAATAGCAACAGTGGTCAGTATGACATCTTCCGTAACCGTTTCCCGACATGAAACTGTAACATCCTGGATTTTCACTGTTTTGGATTTCCAAAAATCCTTGAAATTTTTTTATTTAATTGACTTATAATATCACTCCATGACCATTAACACTCAATGTTAGTTTATACAGGGGTGGTACCAGTAAAGAACAACACAAGTCTGATTAATCTGCCGTAGGAAGCCAACGAATCCGCCGATCACTTGAACATCAGGTGTAGCCCCATGATTTACTCACATAGGACTCAAATCTAACTGACCCATCGTTAACTAATCAAGACAAGCATAACTAAATTAAAGATCTAACCGAAGCCGAGTCAGATAGGGCCCAGATCTTAACTAATAGACCAAATCAACCCCGTTACTCTTTTAGCCTAAAATCGACGGTTTAGAGTAATCATGATCAAATCTCCACTTTCACTAGTTATAAATAGGCCACACTATGAACATAGCTAATCCAAAACCTAATCATTGCCCACAAGAAATCTCATTACCTAATTCATTCCAGAAATGCCCCGAATTTCCAAATAAGATCTAGACTGCTCGTTAGTGGGCTACTAGTTCCAAAACTATAGGATAATGTCCGTCTTACTAGGCTTGACGTCTATTGCGGGAGTTGGACTTAGGTGCTGTCTAGAACTGCTCAACTTGAACTACAGGACGAGTGCATGAGAAGTGCAAATACCCTAAAGGAATGAACTGAAACTTAAGTGAATTGGGTCGTCCACTCTTATGCAAAGTTGAGGATTTCGGACCATCGGTTTACGACCAAACTTTACCCGTGGAGTAAGGATATTTCCCTGCTCATATCCGTATAGCCGCGGCCCCGATCAACTATTGGTAACCGTTGAACAAATTTTTAATCATATATGTCGATCGGTGCATCCAAATGGCGAGTCGATCATATACATACGTAGATCATCATTAGGGCCAAGTATCCAACGGTGGGTGTCGACTCCTACGCCCCATAGTGGGCCCTAGAGCTTAGAAAGACCCTCTCATAGGTCTAGTATAGTAAAAACCTAGCCCTTGGGGGCAATTTACACCAAATTTGGCATTATAAAAGGGGCTCATTTGGACACCCCCTCTCCCCATACAATTTTGCCCTAGAGAAAAGAAAGAGAGAGAGAGAAAGAGAGAAGAGAGAAAAGGGAGAAAGAAGAAAGAAAGGAAGAAGAAAGGAAGGAGAAAGAAGAAAGGAAGAAGAAAGGAAGGGAGAGAGTGTTTGTGTGGGTGAGGGAAACCTTGATGCTTGTAGGGTTGGTATTTCCTCAACCAAACCAGTGGCTACTACAAAACTTTCACCAAACCCACCCATACCAAGAAGTGGAGGTAAGAATGGTATATTTTTCCTTCAATAGAGCAACCCAGTGTAGATTTCTAGGCATTAATGTTGTCTTTCTTAATTTGATTTAGGAATTAGTGATTTTACCCAAATCCCCAAATCCTTAAACCCTAAGATCTCAAACAATGGAAATCTCCTCTTAAGGTGCGGACTATTAACCTTAAGTGGCGTAACATCAATTGTAGCATGAGTCTAATGATTTTATTTGTTTAGATGATGCATTTGGAGAATCTAGGGAAAAACCTAGGAATTGTTGGGTTGTTTGGAATTGTATGGAATTGTATATCATGTTGATTTTCTCATATGATGTTGTTCTTGCCTCTCACATGATTTGGTACGAATTGATGATCTCATGTTTATGTCTTGTTTGGTTTTCTTCACATGATGTTGCCCTATAGCATGTATGCCTTATTAATCCTTGTGCAAATTGGCTTTATGAGATGTAGGAAGTGCTTAACTTCCTCACCAACCCACACAACACATGCACTTTTATTCATGATATTGTTAGCCTCTCTTGTTAGGAGATTTTGAATTGTATGTTGAGGAGTATGAGAACATAATGTTGTTTATGCTAGTTGATAACCCTGTTAGTTGGCATGTTATGAATCACCACCCAAACCCCCGGGTTGGTTAGGAATACGAGGAGAGTGAAGGCGGCCCCGTTGGTAGGACCGTCTTGAGGCTAAACCCATGGATTTGGGCAAGTGCGTGTGGGCTACAGTAGTTAGACTACATGAGTCGCTCGTACCCGATGTCGTTCCGCCACGTACTTTCCTGAACTCATGCGGTCTTGTTTACTGGCTGACCAACCTTGTTTTGTTAACCCTGTTTGCTCATACATGTATGGAACTTGGCACACCCTATAACCATTGTAGCTCATCGATAATCACCTGAAGCCGATCCACCGTCTCGTGGGCCGGGCATGGTGGAATGAGACACTATGTTCGAGCTGTCGGCCTACGCTGGGGTGACGAACCTCCCCATAGTGACCGCGAGCGATCCCAGTTCTCAGTACTCCCCATGTGCTTGAAGTCGGGGATGAGGAACCCGACGGGACAAGGATCGCGGTGCCCTGGCCTTGCGCGTTGAGGGGCTTGACATCATAACTAGTTGAGGTATTGATATGTGGGGTGTATCAGATACCCCAACCTACTCGATGAATGGACTTAACTAAGAACTCGGCTAACACGATCACATTGCATCTCACTAGTTAGGGTGACGACTCGGCAGTCGAGGTTGCTCTGAGGGAGTGTTGGTCATACACGATCGTTAGATGAAGTCGCTCGAGGGAGTGTTGTGGTGAGGGCATGCATCATATCATCCGTCATGCATTCACATTAATAAGATTAGTTAGAGTTTATGAATAATTGTTTTTCATTAAATTCATAATATAACTGATGCTTGTTACAACTTAAGACTAATAGCACCCACTGAGTTGATCACTTACTCCCACTCTTGGACGGTGTTTTAAAACACTAACCAGACTCTCCCGTAGATGCAGGTGACGCAGAGTACGAGGAGCCTGACGGCGCGAGTCTTGACGAAGAGAATGAGCTGTCTTACTTCCAGCTGATGGGCGGCTCTCTATCGGCTTGATAGGCAAGATTTGGATAGCTGAGCAGTGGGCTCAGTTCTATTCTTTTTGGACACATCATTCTTTTTATGGTTTTTGTTAGGCAACGCCTTGTGCGACCCATTTATATTTTTGGACTTGTATATATACTAGATCTCTTCCATTTCAGTAGACTTGTGTGGTTGTGCTTCATGTTCCAGAAAATTCCAAGCTATGCAATTAAACCTGATTAAACGCAAACTAATAAAAATCGAATATAAGTAATGTCCTGGAACTCGGGAGTCGAGCGTATGCACAACCCCCAATTTTTAGGGCGTTACAAGATGGTATCAGAGCAATAGTTTGGAATCCATTGGTCCATTGGTTATGAACTCACTAACTCGTCAGCTGACTTGAGAGGATATGCAATAGAAAACGCAACAGGGACTTAGAACGCTAAGAACCATCCTAAACCCCAAATCAACAATTGTAGACGGAGGGTAGGACTTCCAAGGAGTTAGGAATGGGCAGCAAGAGATGGAAAAGTGACGCTAGAGAAGGAGATCCGAGAGTCTTATAGTGCCACGGCCCATTCCCAGGCAAGAAATTGGGAACTTGACGGTAAGATTTGATTCGATTAACTAGGAAATTTAGCTAGTTTAGTCCACCAAGTTCCTAGGGCCCATTGGGCCAACTGAAATAAGTGGGATCAGGGTGGAATGAATTTTAGAGTAACGATAAATGCAGGTAAGTTATTGTCCTTGGGATGAGTGCATCCCATGTTCTATAATGCCCCGTTGGAATGTATTCAATTAAGGGTAAATCCCGGGTCTTCATTCCCAATTATACTTAGAAATTCGTCATCTCGGGATTTGGAAATCCCACATTACACCTTCCAACGCAAGGATCATTTAGCAAAGCCCGTGAAGTAAATTTGAGTCAGATCCCACACTCGTTCCAGACATGCCATTCCCAATCTTGAGTTGGGATTGACATTGTAATCCCATTTAGAACAGCTTTATCACTGGCCAAACAGGACTAAGTCCAAATTCCTTTCCCCAACCTATCCCCTTAAAATCTTCACCTACCATCACTCTGTCCTTTACTTTTTCTGGGACATTGATAGAAACGAGCCAGAGACTGAATGATTTGACGATCAAAACCATCGTCCTAGATCAAATTATCGGGCCAAATTTGATAGTTTTGACCCATTTGGGGATAAAGAGTTAGGGGTGAATGAAAATTTATCGAAAATAGTGAAACTGAAGAAAAATCAAATTTTGGCCCCTAACCAAGAGGAATTTCGTGAAATATATAGGCCCATTGCTTAGAGTAGCTCTCCTACCCCAAATTCATATATGGCACTTCGAATAACTCATTTTGGTTTGTGAGATATGCTCGTCGCAAGTTGCCCCCACCGGGAGACAGAGGGCCAGCAGGACCCCGCCCGCGCAACCCCACCTGACTGCCCGACCCGGACCTCTAGAGGGTCGGCAGGACCTTGCCGAAAATTCTTGTAATTTTCAGTCAACTTAAAAAATCCACATCTCCTTCGTTACATCTTCGATTTAGGTGATTTAAAAGCCATATTGAAGCTTAACAAGTCTAGTTTCATATCAAAATAAAATAAAAATTATAATATAGTTATATTTGGAGTGAATTGATAATTGTCCAAAAATCATTAGTTTTAGACGGTGGTTACTTCTACAATTTTTATAATTTATTTACAACTCCAAATGATATGAAATTTGATGGGATGACTTAAAACTTGATGGTAAATCATCATAAAATTTTTAAAAATAATCCAGTTACTAAAAGTATAATAAACGTTACAAGATAGGTCCCCTCCTCCCTTTCAATGTACACACGAGTGGGTCCCATTTCCCTTGCTATTTAGGACTATCTAGAGTCCATAAAACCTATCTCTACTGCTCCCATTACCCTCCACCATCCCTTCTAAACCCTAGAGAAAACTCTCCCTCTTTCAAATCTCAAAACCCAATTCCCAAACCCACCATCTTCTTCTTCACTCTAACCCATCTCAATTCTCATTCTCTCAAACCCTTTCCAAACATTTCTCAATATCATTTCTTCAACTCATTCCTAATCACTTCTCAACTTCCATCCCTCAAATCCATTTTTTAAACTCATCTCCAAATTCATCTCACTCAACATCTCCAAACCTATCTTCTCCTCCTTTACAAACCCATCACCAAATCCATTCTCAACACCATCTCAAACCCATTCACTAAACCCATTCTCATCACCTTCCCCTTCAACAAAACCCATTTAAAACCATCCACTCATTCACTCCCATAAGCTCATTCACAAAACCCAACGATTTGTAAAGATTGATTTTATATACTTTACCATAGATTGATCATTAGATTGCTGCAATTTAATTTTTTTTTTTATCTATGGTTTGATAATAACCAAGAGGCAACAATTTACTGTCCATTTTTAACTTCATTTTAGCCCAATTATTAATCTTTTCCATTCCCTTCCTTTCATAGGCTAATTGAGGTTGTTGCCACCACACAAGCATACCCTTTGAGGTTTATGGCCGCAGACCTTAATTTCTTTCCATTCTCCAAAGCCTTCCAAATAAAGAAAGTTGCTAAGGACGCTATGTAGTCCACATAATCAATGAGATTTAAGTTGCCTCTAGGATCCAAAACATCGACCTGGATGGTGTGATCTGACCCTTTAATAGCTTAGGCTAGGTATTCCATTCGATAAATTGCCCTTGTTGTCTTGTTAGAGTTGTAGCAGAAGTTGAGTCTTGATTGACTCCATTAACTCTTTCCAAATCACCCTCATCACTTCCTGAGTCTTGATTTGCTACAACAAAGGGGAGGAGGCACCCCCGTCCGCGTCCGACCAGAAGAATAGTAGCTTAACCTAATGGACAATTAGTAGTTTGTTCAAGTCAGTTAGAATTGATTTCATGTGTTGAAGGATAGTTGTAACCTTTCTTGCTTTGATTAGGCTGTATTTCCCTTAAGTTTGCGGTATCTAAGGATACATGTAATCCATACTATAGGATGTAACTGGCTATGTCAATGGTTTTTTTTTTTTTTTTTTTTTTTTTGAATTCAATGTGAATGTATGGATTGTAATTCTCTTGTCACTTTGTGAACGCTTGCATGCATTATTGCCAATAAACTAGTCATGTCTTTTCATATTAAAGTTTAACCGTGGGTGTCTATTTAGGAAATAATTATAATCGTGCTAGGAATCATCCCATGATTAAGTTTGATTATATATATATATATATATATATTTGTTTAAGTTGTTTTGGTGCAATTAAATTAGGACCCTTAAGTAGGATTGAGTTTCATAGTTTAATACTCTGTAAGCTCATGTTAGAGGCAGACTACAGTAAAATATATTGAGTTTTCCTATTCTCTTATGGACTCAAGTTTCAAACAACATCGAGAAGATGATATCCTTCATCTTTGCCTTCCTGTGTCCTTACTAGCGTTATTAGCACTCTAAACCTCCAGAATACCTTAGAACCTCAACTATTCCTTCATTCTTGAAATTTATAAAACCAAAGTGTGATTTGCCCATAACTCACTAACCATAGGATCAAAATGGTAATGTCGAGAGGAACCTTAAGCTCCTAGAAACCTTTATAGGATAGTCGTTTGATCATAGGCACCAGGGGAGGCTCACCACCCACTAAAATATTATAAATGAGAAACCTAAACTTTTTAATAAATTTTGATATCTTCCCAATGTTAAGAATAATCAAATTATGGAATTACGGAACCATACATTTACGAAGTATTCACGTCTTAGCCCAATTCTCGATCCTAAGTGAATACTAACGGACTCACTGATTTGACGATCAGAAGACCAGGATCTACCAGGACTAGGAAGGGATACAATGATCTTTCTGCCCTGGTCAGACAGAATATCGATGTATGAGATCAAAGCCTACTACAACCATTTTTTCGTATTAGCTTGATCATAGAGAGTAGAATATACCACCGTCAGCTAAACTTTATCATCAAACACTTAACACGATAATGATGATTTTGACATTTGTTTTCAAACTTCAAAGGTGAAAACTTTAAGGGGCGTAGATCACAATGAGATAGGCTAGCGTTTTGTTATATACCCTAAAACGTATGTAAACCCGAAACCAACAAAACATAAGTAATGAAATGATAATATCTTTACTTATTACCCTTAGGCAATTTCGGGGATGAAATTATTTTTAAGGGGGGTAGATTGTAACAACCTGGATTTTCACTATTTTAGATTTCCAAAAATCCTTGGTTTTTTTTATTTAATTAACTTATAATATCACTTCATTACCATTAGCACTCAATGTTAGTTTATACAGGGGTGGTACTAGTAAAGAACCGCACAAGTCCAATTAATCAGCCGTAGGAAGCCAACGATTCCGCCGATCACTTGAACATCAGGTGTAGCCCCTTGATTTACTCACATAGGACCCAAATCTAACCGACCCATTGCCAACTAATCAAGACAAGCATAACTAAATTAAAGATCTAACTGAAGACAAGTCAGATAAGGCCCGGATCTTAACTAAGAGACCAAATCAACCTCATTACTCTTTTAGCCTAAAATCGATGGTTTAGAGTAATCACGATCAAATCTCCACTTTTACTAGTTATAAATAGGCTACACTATGAACATAGCTAATCCAAAACCTAATCATTGCCCACGAGAAATCTCAGTACCTAATTCATTCCAAAAATGCCCCAAATTTTCAAACAAGCTCTAGACCGCTCGTTAGTGGGCCACTAGTTCCAAAACTATAGGATAATGTCCGTCTTACTAGGCTTGACGTCTATCGCGGGAGTCGGACCTGGGTGCTGTCCAAAATCGTTCAACTTGAGCTAAAGGACGAGTGCATGAGAAGTGCAAATACCCTAAAGGAATGAACTGAAACTTAAGTGAATTGGGTCATCCACTCTTATGCAAAGTTGAGGATTTCGGACCATCGGTTTACGACCAAACTTTACCCGTGGAGTAAGGATATTTTCCTGCTCGTATCCGTATAACCGCCGCCCCCCGATCGACTATCGGTGACTATTGAACAGACTTCTAATCATATCTGTCGATCAACGCATCCAAATGGTGGGCCGATCACATACATACGTAGATCATCATTAGGGCCAACTATCTAATGGTGGGTGTCGACTCGTACGCCCCAAAGTGAGCCCTAGAGTAGAAAGACCCTCCCATAGGTCTAGTATAGTAAAAACTAGCCCTTGGGGCCATTTATATCAAATCTGACATTATAAAAGGGGCTCATTTGGGCACCCCCTCTCCCCATACGATTTTGTCCTAGAGAAAAGAAAGAGAGAAAGAGAGAAAGAGAGAAGAGAGAAAAGGGAGAAAGAAAGGAAGAAGAGAGGAAGGGAGAGAGTGTTTATGTGGGTGAGGGAATTCTTGATGCTTGTAGGGTTGGTATTTCTTCAACAAACCGGTGTCTACTACAAAACCTCCACCATACCCACCCATGCCAAGAAGCAGAGGTAAGAATGGTATATTTTTCCTTCAATAGAGCAACCCAGTGTAGATTTCTAGGCATTAATGTTGTCTTTCTTGATTTGATTTATGAATTAACGGTTTTACACAAATCCCTAAACCCTAAGATCTCAAAGATTGGAAATCTCCTCTTGAGGTGCGGACTATTAACCTTAGGTGGCCTAGTACCAACTGTAGTATGAGTCTAATTATTTTATTT
Organism: Magnolia officinalis; assembly: GCA_021015155.1. Classification (NCBI taxonomy): domain Eukaryota; kingdom Viridiplantae; phylum Streptophyta; class Magnoliopsida; order Magnoliales; family Magnoliaceae; genus Magnolia; species Magnolia officinalis. The sequence goes on along the minus strand of JAJHSJ010001529.1, from coordinate 36,857 downwards.
GTTTGGATGATGCATTTGGGTAATCTAGGGAAAAACCTAGGAATTGTTAGGTTGTTTGGAATTATATGTCATGTTGATTTTCTCATATGATGTTGTTCTTCCCTTTCATATGATTTGGTACGAATTGATGATCTCATGTTTATGTCTTGTTTGTTTTCTTCACATGATGTTGCCCTATATCATGTATGCCTTATTAATCCTTGTGCAAATTGGCTCTATGAGATGTAGGAAGTGCTTAACTTCCTCACCAACCCACACAACACACATGCACCTTTATTCACGATATTGTTAGTCTCTCTTGCTAGGAGATTTTGAATTGTATGTTGAGGAGTATGAGAACATGATGTTGTTTATGCTAGTTGATAACCCTGTTAGTTGGCATGTTATGAATCACCACCCAAACCCTTGGGTTCGTCAGGAATACGAGGAGAGTGAAGGCGGCCCCGTTAGTAGGACCGTCTTGACGCTAAACCCATGGATTTGGGCAAGTGCGTGTGGGTGACAATAGTTAGACTACATGGGTCGCTCATACCCGATGTCGTTCCGACACGTACTTGCCTAAACTCATGCGGTCTAGTCTACTAGCTGATCAACCTTGTTTTGTTAACCCTATTTGTTCATACATGTATGGAACTTGACACACCCTACAACCGTTTGCTGTCGGCCTACGCTGGGTTGACGAACCTCCCCATAGGGACCGTGAACGATCCCAGTTCTCAGCACTCCCCATGTGCTTGAAGTCGGGGATGGGGAACCTGACGGGATCAAGGATCGCGGTGCCCTGGCTTCGCAAGTTGAGGGGCCTTGACATTGCAACTACTTGAGGCATTGATATGTGGAGTGTATCAGATTCCCCAACCTGCTCGATGAATGGACTTAACTAAGAACTCGGCTAACATGATCACATTGCATCTCACTAGTTAGGGTGGCGACTCGGCAGTCGAGGTCGCTCTGAGGGAGTGTTGGTTATACGCGATCGTTAGATGGAGTCCCTCAAGGGAGTGTTGTGGAAAGGGCATGCATCTTATCATCTATCATGCATGCGCATTAATAAGATTAGTTAGATTTTATGAATGATTACTTTTCATTAAATTCATAATATAACTGATGCTTGTTACAACTTAAGACTAATAGCACCGACTGAGTTGATCACTTATTCTCACTCTTGGACGGTGTTTTAAAACACCAACCAGACTTTTTTGTAGATGCAGGTGATGCAGAGTACGAGGAGCCTGACGGCGCGAGTCTTTACGAGGAGGAGTTGTCTTACTTCCAGCTGATGGGCAGCTCTCCATCGGCTTGATAGACAAGATTTGTATCGCTAAGCAGTGGGATCAACTCTATTCTTTTTGGACATATCATTCTTTTTGTGGTTTTTATTGGGCAATGCCTTGTGCGACCCATTTATATTTTTGGACCTGTATATATACTAGATCTCTTCCATTTTAGTAGACTTGTGTGGTTGTGCTTCATGTTCCAGGAAATTCCAGGTTGCGCAATTAAACCCGATTAATCGCAAACTAATAAAAGTTGATGTTCTGGAACTTGGGAGTTGAGTGTATGCACGACGCCCAGTTTTCAGGGCGTTACAAGAAACTGTTGAACTTCTTGTACCACTGCCTCGGGGCCTGCTTCAGGCCATATAGACTCTTCTTCAGTCTGCACACCTTGTTCTCATTTCCTGGTATTGAGGGTCAAATATTGCATATCAGACCTCGATTATTGCCAGATTTTATATACACAGTAATGCTTAATGGAGTATTTTAATTGTGTTTTGTTGCAGGATGCAATCAGGAGCGTTGACTGAAAAACTGATAGTAAAATCGTGAATTTGACACTCTGATGTCATAAAAGTAAGGGACGGATTCCAGGGGATCAAGATCGAGGGATTTACACACCAGGGAGCCAAGGAAATCAAGCCGTTCATGTTAAAGAGGCCTGAAACTGGTGCAGAATGCAAGATCACAGAGTTCCCACTATCCGATTGGCTCGAAACTTCTTAGATGGCTTGAGGACCATAAATGAACCGTACACGTCAATTTTCAGCCATTGGATCCCTCTGGAAGTGGCCCTACGCACAGATCAGCCCCTTTAAACCTTAAGTGGGGCCCACCTGATCTCTGGATACGCTTCAATGTTGGACTCAACGCCTTAAATGAGGTAACAAAATGGATGGCTGGCACGGATTCCTCGCAAGCATCATAGTGGACCCTCCATAAATAGTGCGTGTACATAGAGTACACGCACTGGCTGTGCACCGAACGGTCAGCCCGGTCAAAAGACGGGCTGACCCGTCTCTTGCGAAAAAAGTCCAACGGACGTAAAATGTCCGTCCGATTTTGTTGTTGTGGGCCCCACTCATCATGTACTTTGATGATCCGGACTGTCCATTGAATTCCCACAAGCCCTATTACCAAAGCCTAGGTGACAAAACTCCAAAGAACAGCGATAATGGGCTTCCAGCCGTTCACACACAGGACGAATGGCGATAAGAAAAATCCAGTGGGCCGCATCAGCAACAATCCAAAACAGGCCCTCTCCGACTAAATTTTTATCCTGCATCCAGTGGACAGCGTGGATTTTTCAGAAAAAGAGTGAAATGGGACCCACCGATTTCACAGCGTAAGAGCGAAAGCTCTGTTTCGCGGTCCGGGAAATCCGGAGATTGCGGGCAGTTGTGGGCCACCGTCTGTGATCTGAGGATTGATCTGAACCGTCCATCATGCAGAGGGCTGCGAGCTAGTCAAAACCACGTTGACCTTGTGCATTCATGCTCACACACGTACTGGGTTCAACGGTCACAAATGGACAGCCTGCACCGATTTCAGCAGGAGTTTCGCACCTGGGTCACGCCAACAGGCAATTAAAACCACCCTTCTGTGGTCGAATTTCTGAGGGCTAGACAATGGATGGAGTGGATTTCATAAAAGGCAACTGAAGTGGGCCCACCAACACTTCAGCACGAGAAAAGCTCGCCTTGCTGCGTAAACATTGAACTCTCCTCCGTTCGCACCTGTTCATGACTCCAGCACAGACTCTCCCTTCCACGGTCCCTGGCTGTTGTTATAAAAGAGAGAGAGAGAGAATGGAGGGGTATCTGATTCTGGCTTAGGCTTTGACGTGAAGTAGAGAGAGAAAGTAACAGTGAGTTTTTTTTTTTTTAATAGTTTTCCTTATTTATTTTTTTAAGATGTATAGCCTATCCATGCTAGGCTAAACCTCTTAGCTAGGGCTAAGAGGTGAAGCTTGTAGCGTGATGGGAGAACCTGTTGCTTGTGTCTTTTGTTTAAGACTGAATTAATATTGATTTTAGTGTGATTTTAAGGGAATGTTTTTAGTCTTTAATGGTCTGTTGTGACTGAAATTACAATGGGTCTGCGATGGCTTTGAGCATGTTCTTCTCCTTTTATGTTTTATGACGTCAGGAAGCCTTGTTGTTCACCATCGTCTCCTGGGCATGGTTGGATGTCGGTACCCTTCCTAACTTTCATGGCATGTTGATGTGGTTGGTAATTAGTCTAATTCTGTTGTTAGCTTTGTCTCCTGGGCATGGTTTGATGATGGAATCCATTCTAATTTATACACCTTTCATCTCTTGAAAACTTATCAAAGGCAGTTCAGTAAATTTTCATAATTCGTGATACTGGCATAAGATCTCCCTGATCTCTACAAGTGGATCCTCTGAATCCCTAGTTTCCCTTCTCTGAATTTTCTTAAGTTTTAGATAATTATTTCACCATTATTCTTCAATCATAATCGGTTTAGATTTCATCTTAGCCTAGTTCTAGATCTGGTTATTTTCAGATAACGTACAGGTTTCAGTCCCTGTGGATTCGACCTCGGTCTCACCGAGTTTATTACTACATCACAACCCTATACTTGGGGAGTGATCACCTGGTGCCACGTATCTTGTCGGCTGATGCATATATATCTCTTCTTCAAAGTCCCCATAAAGAAAGGTTGTCTTAACATTTAACTGCTCTAGATGTAAGTTCTTTGTAGCCACTATACTCAAGACCATGCGAATCGTAGACATTTTCACCATAGGTGAAAATATTTCAGTGAAATCGATACTTGCCTTTTGTTGAAACCCTTTCACAACCAATCTAGCCTTGTACCGTTCGAACCATCGTGCTCCTCCTTCAATCTGTAAACCCACTTGTTATGAAGAGCTTTCTTACCCTTAGATAGAGTGACTAGCTCCCATGTACGATTGGACTTAAGAGAGTCCATCATCTCATCCATGGTCTGCTCCCACTTAACCCATGTATCTGACTGTAACGCCTCTTCAAAACACTCTGCCTCACCATTATCTGTCAGCAGTAGATAATGTAAGGAAGGTGAGTATCGGACCGTGGGTCTCCTCTCTCGAGTAGACCTCCTCACTGAAAGTGCCCTGGTTTGTCAAGTTTCGTGAGTGTTGAGTCAGATTGTCTACAGAGCCTGATAGGAAGGTCAATTCAAACGTCTGCCTCAACTGGATGTGTCCAAGCTCGCCACAGGTAAATTTAAAGTCTCACATCCCATGTCCCAAAACACCAGGTGAATAAAACCCTTAAAAATAAGTTAGAAAATCATAGGGTTTTAAGGTGAGAAAAATTTTTCAAAACAGAAAAATCTCGAAGTTTTTCTTACCTTGTCGATTTTATCGAAACACCCTCGATATGATCGACCTACGCTGTCGAGTCCTCAATGCTTCATCGATACCATCGAAAAGAGGACCAAATATGTCCAGCAACCTCACAACATATCTGGACGAATTATCGATGTATCGATACACCTATCAATATCATCGATACTCAAATCTCGACCCTATCGAAAGTGGATCGATAAGATCGACAAACAGTTTTCTGGCGCCCCTGTTTTTTAAAGAAAATCTCAAATTCCTTTGATATATCGATGCGCCTTCTGATATGATCTGAAATCAAATATCGATAAGATCGGAAGTCCATTGATGATATTGACCGTGGGCGCGCATTTCTTCCAGCAGATATTTCAGGTTGTCTTTAACTTTGATCAGGGGCCATTCGAGGAAATTGATATTCATATGTCGATGATATCGAGGTCGAGTCGATTTCATCAAAACTAGACACAAACTGTCCAGCGAGCTTACTGGTAAATCTATTGGATTTATCGATGTATCGACACTGCCTTCGATATCATTGATATATAAATTCCGATGACATCGGCTGACCTTCGATCATTTCTTAAAAACCTGAAATATTTCTAGTCAAGTCTCTCGCATTTTTTTAAGTGTCGATGGATCGAACCTACCATCGATGGAATCGAAGTTCGAAATCCGATGATATCGACAGTGATTTTGATTCATCAACCAACTAGCAAAAGGTTTCAAAAGCGTATGACTTTAAGCTTGAGTCATCGAGTAGACCATCGATACTATCAAGAGTATACGCTCGATGATATCGAACCTACTCGATGATATTGAACTCAGTCATAAATGTGACCGTTTTATATCCGTGGGAACCTTTTGCCTATATATAGAGGACTTGTCTATTGTTGTTGAGAGAGAAAGTAGAGAGAGAGCTTTTGAGTGTTTAACCCTAGATCATATACCCAAAGCCCTTTCTCTCAAGGGAGTTCATCCTCCAATCCACTCTCACCATTGATATTTAATGGAGTGGATTGGGGAATGAACTCTCGCATTCAAGGATCCTCCAGCTACTACCTTAATGACAAATCATTAAGCTGGGATGCCTTGAATGCCTAGATGATTGGAACTACTCTATCTTCCTTATAGGAAAACCTTTAGAGAGTAGGATTCCATCATAACCTTGACCCAACCCATCACTATATATCGATACATCTTTTGTGTTGCGGATCAAGGGAGTAGAAGAGTCTTCATCAACAAGGAGGAGGAGATCTTCGGCATTGTGTTTATCGGGACTCATCAACTTATTTGTAAGTATCTAGAGTCCAAGAGGAACCTTTTGATCATTCCTTTGTAGGATTGGGTCTAAAGTGTTTATCACCCTTTGAAGTCCTCAAGGAGGCCTCCGGCGGGAGTGTACGTGGTGGGTGCGTTGTGTGGACCCTTGCTCTGTGGAGAGTATAAACAGTTAAGCCCTCGTAGGAGGCCTCCGACGAGAGTGTACGTGGTGGGTGCGTTATGTGGACCCTTGCTTTGTGGAGAGCATAAACATCTAGTTAGGGGTGAACCAGTTAAAACCCTAGGTTTGAGGTGAACTGTGTAAAACCTTGGGTTTGAGGTGAACCATGTAAAACCTTGGGTTTGAGGTGAACCGTGTAAAACCTTCTTAGTGAAATCTGACACACTCAAGGGTTGAGTGCCTCTGCTGGGAGTGGAGTAGACTGATCGTCGAACCACTATAAAAATGACTGTGTTTGAGATTGCTATTTTTCTGAATGTGTGATTTATGTTTATACTTTCATATCTAAATATCTGAGATCACACCTCACACACATACACAGTCATATCCATCATAAACTAGTTTGCATATTTTCACTCCTTAAATAGTTTGTGATTGGATCCTCTACCAAGCTTGAAGCATGTAGAGTTACTTTTGAGTAATCCTAATATGAGCTATTGTTAGGATTAGTACAATAGGATTTAAAATAAATCATAAAAACTCTAAAAAGTCCTATTCACCCCCTTCTAGGACATATTGGAATATTTCTGCTTCAACTAAAGTGGTCTTCACCAAAATTTCACTCACAACTACTGTATGCAGCTCTTTCTCATAATGCTCCTGTGCATGATCATCATGTGGCGCTGTAACACCCGTGTCTAGTAACTCTTCCAGCTCTATGAATCCCTTTTCCTTGGCCTTAGTTTCTTGCACACTATCCTTATGTATCATTTTTTCATTGAAGACTACGTTTTTGCTTCTAATGATTTTTCTGTTTTCTACACCCAAAACTTGTAGGCAAAATCATGCTGCCCGTATCCTATAAACGTGCACCTCCTAGACTTTGCATCTAGCTTATTTCTGTTCTCTGCATTAATGTGAACATATGAAGTGCAACCAACACTCTAAGATGTGAAAGGTTCACTTCTTTCCCAGTCCACGTTTCTTCTGGTGGCCCACCATCCAATGGTGTTGAGGTACTTCTTTGATGAGATATACTGCAATATTCACTGCAACTACATGCCTAAAAGGTCTTGGGCAACTCTGCATGTAACCTCATGCTCCTGGCGCGCTCAAGGATGGTCCTGTTAATGCACTAAGCCACACCATTCTGCTGTGATATCCTTGGAATCGTTTTCTGATGTTTAATTCCATTTGTTGCACAATACTTCTCAAATATCTTATCACAGTACTCTCCCCCATTATCAGATTTGAGACATTTTAATATTTTACCTGTCTCATTTTCTACCATAACTTTCCACTTCTTAAATACATCAAATACATCAGATTTATGTTTTAATAAATAAACCCACAATTTTTCACTAGCATCATCAATAAAAGAAACAAAATAACATGAGCCACCAAGAGATAATACCTGTGCCGGTCCACACACATCAGTGTGTACAAGCTCCAACAGATGTGTCTTTGGATCGCATCCTGTCTTTTTAAAGCTTATCCTCTTCTACTTGCCATACAGGCAGTCCTCGCAGAATTCCAAGTCAATAGACTTCAGCCCTGGTAGCTTCTCCTTTGACAATAGCACTTTCATCCATTTCTCACTCATATGTCCCAACCTCTGATGCCATAATTGCCCATTCACTCCAGTTGATGCGACTGCGAGTGAACTATACGATCCTGAAGTCACGTACAAAGTACCTTCCTTTTTACCTCGAGATATCACCAAGGCACCTTTTGTGATCTTCCACGAGTCACTGGTGAATGTCGTCACATAACCGGTATCGGCCAACTGCCCAACTGAGATCAAATTTCTTCTCAAACTCAGTACATGTCTGACATCTTTCAATTTCAACGCCGTTCCGTCTTTCTGATTTATATGAACGTTTCCCTTTCCAACGATACTGCACAGCTCATCATCACCCAGGTAGACTCTCCCGAAGTCACCTGACACACAATCGTGCAGAACTTCCTTACACGAAGTGGCATGAAACGAAGCACCCGAGTCTATAACCCAAGACTCATTCCTCGCATCAAGAGACAAGATCAATGCCTCTGTGTCACTCTCCTCAGATAAATTCACTGAATCCTTCCCGCCTTGAGAGCTTCCTTCTTGTTTCTTAAGCGCCCTGCAATCACGTTTCATGTGCCCCTTCTTGCCGCAATACCAACACCCGTCTTTGTCTTTCGGTCCCTTGGACTTCTTTCTCGACTTAAAACCCCCGTGTTTATTGCCTTCTTTGTTCAGCAATCTTCCTCTTCCTTCAACATTTAGAGCATTCCCTGAATCCCCTAAAACTCTTGATGCATTTCTTCTAGATTCTTCGCTGAGAATAGACCGGCCACATCATCAAATTTCAGTTTTGTCGACCCTGAAGAATTGGTCACAGCAATCACCAAACCATCCCAACTGTCTGACAAATTGGACAAGATCAATAACGCCCTGACCTCTTCCTAAGAAATAATGCTAACGGATTCCAACTGGCTCGTGATTATATTGAACTCATTTAGATGTTCAGCCACGCTCCTGCCATCTGACATCTTCATGTTGAATAGCTGTTTCATAGTATGAACCTTATTGGATGCAGAGAGTTTTTCATACATGGTGGCTAGGGCTTCCATTAATTCTTTTGTAGTTTTCCTCTTGTATATGTTGAAGGCGACACTCTTAGACAAAGAGAGTCGGATCGTTCCTAAAGCCTTCCTATCAAGTAAAAACCATTCATCATCTGTCATCTTTTCTGGGTTCTTCTCTTTTCCTCCTAGAGGAATATAGAGATCATTCTGATACACATAATCCTCCATCTGCATCTTCCAGAAGGCAAAGTTTGAACCATCAAACTTCTCAATTCTAGTTTTTCCTTCTTCTGTCATCGCTCCCAATAGAAATAAACCAATAACTCTGATACTAGTTGCGCAACACGCCAACAACGCAGTGAACCAAGATCCAATCTCAAGTCTCACCCACAAACGATAAACAAGAAGAAATATAAACTAGAAACAGATCAAAGCAATCCAAACAAACCATAAGACAAGATATACGCGGAAAAATCCCAAACTAGGGTAAAAAACCACGGATATAAACTTCCACTATGAAGAATAACGAAGATTACAAGGCAATATACTAACCTCTCCCTTGAAAATACAGAAAAAACCCTTTGTCCACACCTTAGAATAACTCCCCAATATTCACCTTAACCCTAGAATAGCCCTAGGGACACCTATTTATAGTTTAGGAAACTTCCCTTTCTCACCCTTGCGAAAGGCGACTCAAAAATCTGCAGTCCGCATCAATTTGGAAACGAATCTGCATAACCACAACTGGTCGAGCAGATTGCACGACCGGTCGAGAGGACCCCACGACTGGTCGTGCTAGGGCCACGACCGGTCGAGCACCTCGGAACCCAAAATTGATGCTCGTTGGACTTTGAGTCGAGCTAGTCCACGACTGGTCACGACTGGTTGAGTGGGCTCCACGACCGATCGAGCAGGGGCCACGACTGGTCGTGCGCCGCCCTAGATGTGGCTCCACTTCTCAACACTTAGTATTGGTTGTTTGAGATTCTTTGTCTTCATCATCCACATATGAGATTGTAGACTCCATCAATTATAGATTGGAACAATTGGTTGTTCATTATGAGAACCCTTGCTTATAGATTACAACACATTAACTTAAGTAATTACCTTCAGTGGTCTAAAGCAGTTAAGATGTTTAATGAAGGAAAACATAAGTTGAAATATGTAAATGGTATTATAAAAGAACCACCATAAGCCACCAATCCTTATATGTTCAATGAAAATCAAACAATTTGTTGGCTATGTCCTGGTTCTAATAGACTAATTGACCTAAAGTCCCTCAAACTTTTCAGCTTTTTTTTTTTTTTTTTTTTTTTTTTTTTTTTTTGTGGGATTAAAGCAACAAAAGTAGCCCCTAACTCTTCTGCTAGAAATCATTTATCATGGAATTCATTTACAAAATCTATCACATCTGACTTTATTATATCCCAAATTTTTATTAAAATAATCGGATAGTCATTCGGATTTTGGGCTTTATCGTTACCCAAATCAAATATTTCTTTCACTATTTTTTATTCAGGAAAAGTGGCCTCTAAAGAACGAGAAAGTAGATGAGAACAACATTTCCTTCTCCTTCTTACCTTCATGCACATGTCCATAAATCTAAGGTGCGCTTTGGATGACTCTCATGTTCACACATCCCTAGCCTATTATAGGGGTGTATGGGACAGTGATGTAGAGTGGGTCGCGGACACATTCATGGCAAAGATGGACCAGAGAAGGCCTGATCGAAGGCAAAAATGATCCAGACCATCAGAACCTTAAAATAGTTGTATCTCATAAAGCGGAATGAGTTTTTCAACATATCATATATGATTTTGGGGTAGGAGAAGCTACTTTACCCAACCAATTCAGCATGGCCCATGCTAGTTTGCAATATTCCATTAGATCGATGGTCAAAAGTTGGGTGTAAGCCAACAGCTTGGACATGGTGTCCCATACCATTATGCCCGACCCATGAGTCTTGTAGATCGTACCACTAATGGTTAAAAGTAGACTCATTCAATGGAAATGGGGTATCATATATTCTATTCGGTGTTGTCATGCATTGTGAATACACATGATTAGTTGACTATTAGGCTAATTCGATTGACTTGGAGAGCTCTGACGCAACCGGCATTGGGTGCGAGTGTCCCATGTAGTCCAGCTACTATCGGTTAGCCGCGTTCGACCCAGATCGATGGAACAAGCCTAAGGTGGCTGACTTAACTCGGGTCACCTCTTAGTTCGAGTGGTTAACCAACTGTCCCAATATTTAAGCAATCCTAAACATTGCTACGGATTTAATAATTCGTCATGTAGTCATAGTAAGATTTCATATGAAGCATATATTCAATGACACATCCACTTAGGCATTTCATCAAACATATGAGCATAAGTGAAACAAAACATTCACTTGGGCATTTCATTAAACATATGAACATCAATAGAGCAATACGTTCACTTAGGTGTTGAGGGTCAAATATTGCATATTAGACCCCAGTTATTACCTGAATTTACGAACATAATATTGTTTAATGGCCCATTTTAATTGTGTTTGTGATGCAAGGTGTATTTAGGAGCTTGGACTGAAAAAGGGTACTAAAAGCATGGATTTAACGTTCATAAATCTTCAAGTCGAGAGACGGACCCCAGGGGACCGAGATTGAAGAATTTACATGCTAGAGATTTGAGAAAATCAAGCCACTTACGTTAAATGAGACTGAAAATTGTCCAGAATGCAAGATCACCGGGTTTCCACCATCCGTTCAGCTCGAAACTTTATATCTGGCTTGAGGACCATAAATTAACCGTATACGTCAAATTTCAGCTATTGGATCCTTGTGGAAGTGGCCCAATGAACAGATCAGCCACTAAATCTCTAATTTGGGGCCCTTCCTGGTATCTGGATACACTTCAATTTTGGTTTCAACCTCTTAAATGAGGTGGTAAAATGGATGGACGGAGCGGATTTCGTGAAAACATACTTGCATTTTTTTTGTTTTTTTTTTTTTTTTTTTTAAATTCTTTGGCTTCAACCTCTTAGTAATAAAATAATCAAATTTTCTAAAAAAAATCTACGTTTCTAAAAAAATAAATCTTACTAAAAAATAAAGAAGGAAAATAATGTTTCTTTTCCCACATTTTGCTAGAAATAAGGTTTTCCAAGAAACACTATTTCCCTTCCTAGCCTGATCCAAAACTTTGGTGGGCCATAGTAAAGAGAGGAAAATCAAGGGAGGTAACTGTTTCCTTTTGCCGTGGCCCACTAGAGTTTTGGATTAGGCTGAAAGTTGGAACCCAGAGGTTTCATGGGGTGTCGCATCACGTGGTGTAACACCCCGTATTTTCTATACTCAAGTGTTACTATAGAGATTTAAATAACTTTACACATGTGTGAGAACACATGTAATTTAGACCACACACCTCCATCCAACAATTCTCAATCTATCCATCTTGACCATTAGATTCAGACTAAACAACCCACAACGTATTTGCAAGGTACTTTGAATTGACCTTTGACCTTTCAACATAAGACTACACCAACAATGGTGATCAAACCCATAATCGATACAGTTACAAACATAAACCAATCTCTTAACTTGGTCCTAAATCGACTTTATCAATTCACATCGTAATCATAGGATGGGTCTAATTGAGCAATCGATGTCGAGATTTGCATGTAACTCAATCGTGCATAAATTAAACCAATCATTTTAATATTAAGACTCGTCATCAAATATACAGTCCATCAGGCCAACAACATCCCATAAAGCGATCCACCGCCTAATCACACTAATCAAATAACCTAAATGTTTAGCCAAACATTAAAATCTACTTGGATGGATAGTAGAGCTACTAGGGTCGTCGACAAATTATTACCAAATTTATCATTCAAATTCACCTGAATAATCCTGAGAGATCCTAAAACCGTAAATTGATGACTTTTACATTATAGGATCCTAAAAGGACTAAATGATCATTTGTTCCGCTTTAATCAAATCATCCAACCATAGATCCTTGGGAAGAAACCCCGTGGTCACTTCATATTCGATTCAAAACCAATTTGACCGTTGATTTAAGAGTCCAGCTTTACACCTACACCTTGGAATACCAAGGAAACCATTGATCATCGACAAATCAACGATTTGGAATCCAACCAAACATTACCAAAACACCCTAATGCAAGAATAAACTCGAAGGTGATTTCAGAAAAAATTAAAATATAATGTAAGTAGATTACTAGCACAGTTAATGTGTGAATTAGAACTGATCCAACCATCGAATCGACGAAATGGCCACTTAACGGCTGATATTTTAGTAACTATGGTCCACCTAAGCATGTGAATTGCCTAGTAAATGGATAGATGTCCTAGTGGGACAAGTAAAATCAAATGAACGGTGCAGATTACACCATACATCTTTGTGGACCCCACTCTAAGCCTACACACGCACCTGCAAGTGGTGCACTCGCGGTGCACCAAACTATAGCTCGGGTCAACAAGCTGTTGACCCGATGAAATCTGGAAAAGAGGATTTTCCTCTCATTTTCTTTCTTTCTCACCGAAAAGAAGGGGGCCCGCTGTTTTGAATTGTGGCCCATCATAAGCAATCATCAAGATGATCGGTACCATCCATCGTGATCGGTGGGGCCCACCGACCGTAACCAAGTCATTTTGTACATGGGGGGTACGTGCACATGTGCATGATAATCTGCCCAAACAACCTGGCACGAAAACTATCACTGAAAGCAAATCCAGGTCATCAACATTCTCTCCAACGGCTCCTTGCTGGAAGATTTGTTCGTCCAAAGCATCCGGAACCCATCCACGAGCGCATCAGGAGCCCCGTCACCCCTACGGTTTCCTGAAATGGCTACTTACATAGAAAAAGACGGAAGAATAACTTCCATTTCGGGCTGGCACGATCTCCACCCTTCTCCGGCTTCTGGAAGATTCGTCCGAGCCATCTGAAACGTCCAAGATAGGGTTACCGAGCGTTCCTCCTAATGAACGAGATAATGAGGAGCGGCGGGTGAGTTCTTGCCTGTGGTGCGAATGTCTCAACCTACAATCCACCTTTCACTGTCGGATGGACCCAACACACCTTTTGGGAGGAATCTGAGCCGTCTAAACGGACTAGATCATTAGATCGTTCGGTCGTCTCAAAGATGCCATGGCCAAGGTTTCATCTTCTCCATATCAGCCGAGAACCCACCTTCTTTGAAGATGGCCCATCCACTAATCTGAGCCGTCTATAGCATTTCTTATCCATCCTAAACGTATGTCCAACCGTCGCCCGAAGCCATGCAATAAGTGGGCCGAACTTAAAGGCCTCTCAACAAGAATTCTCAGTCCTTCCTTCTCTAATGATGTAACTAATCTTGTGATTAGTAGCGAAAGCCTCTCGAAACAGTGAGAAGCCTATTTAAAGCCCAGAAGTTTAGGGCAACTCCTAAGCAGATCAACAAGAAAGGAAAGAGATAAGAGAGAGAGAGAGAGAGCAGCTTGGGTGAGTTGTAGCCTCTATAGCAACTCAACTCAGCCACTCCGGTCATCGAATCATTGACAGATCCTGACTCATTTTCTTTACTGAGAGGAAGAAGGAGAGTGAGAGCTAGAGGGCTGACTCGACTGCAATAGCTGGTTCAAATGTCTGAGAATAGGCGACTCGACAGTCTCGCATCAACTCGACTCCCAAGAAATTTGATCAGAAACGCCGCAAATCCCGACCATCCTAGCATAACCAGCCATCTTAAGCAACTCATATCAATCAAAAATCAGGAGAATCCGACGAAAATGCCTCACCCGACTCGCATCTCAGGTAACGGATCCCTAACCAACTGGGTTCAGGGATCGAGTCATGGTCGAGTTAACGACATATGACTCGGTCCTTATCTGTATGTCAGGGTAGAGCCCTTACTCCAATCGAATCTAGAGACTGGGTTGCTCCAGTCTCTCTACCTCATCGGACAACTCGGGTTAGTCTAACCGTTTGAAGGGACACAACACTCAACTCACTAACGAGTTAACTTTTCCAGTTTCCCAACTGACTTGGATCTAAGACAACCCTTAACTAATGACAGATATCATCCTCAGGGGAGCTTGAGAAGCCTCACAAACCAAGAACCCAACAACTACTACTGCAATAGGTGTTTTCCCTAAACTCGGCATTCAACTAGTTGCTAGTTGAGAATCCCAACCGAGTTAACTCAATAGTGACTGACTGATGTATTATAATGTCCCACTCAAGTACTAATCGCAATGGTTCGCCTTGAAGAATACTTCCTTTCAATCAATCAAGGACTCTTGAACATATCTTGTAAAGACCACAAATTAGGGACAACACTCACCCAAGGTGAGGGATATCCCACATGGCTTCCTTATTTCATTGAATTCTAAGATAGTTAAGCCTAAAAGTATAAAGATATTTTAATTGTATATATGTTAATTTTGCTTCCTTTAATCTTGAATTGACATTGATAATCATGTGGGATTGTTTTGAATCTTGTTGTTTTAATCCATCTTATAAGAATTGTATTACGCACATTATACCACATTTGAAATTGCTTACGTACATGTATACTTCTACTATATGCACTAAGAGGTAATGGATCTTATTTCCATGATGAGGTTGCTCCATTAATTCCATATATATGCTAGATTAGTTTTAAATTGAAGTTAATGAAGTATTAGAATACTGCAAATAATAACTTGGTTCCTTAGTTTCTCATTTGGATGTGGTGAACATGAGTTATTTCATTAACTTCTATCACTCAAGTCCTATGATTAATAATTATGTGACTAGGACTTAGAATTGCATTCTTTATGCTATCCTAGTAATTTCTCAATTTTCTACATACTTTTATTAGTAGAGAAAAGAATCATGATGCCTATATTCCTTCTATCTCATAAGATGTACAATGAATATCTCTTTTCTTAAGATGTGTAGTAATCCTGTTACTATCCTAATATGTTTGAAACGTCATATTTGAGCCCTCGTTTGGACCTTGGGAAAGTAAATGAATTTATAATAAGCTCATATTAAAATGCTAGATATCCCATTAAAAGACCACAAGTCTTTATCATGCTTATGAGAGAAATCTTGTTCATCCTATGGAATGTGCATGAGCATCATGGTACATGACATTCATGCATGACATATGAGCTTTTCCGAGTGCTCAATGTAAGCCACACTCTGTTCGATTTACTGAAAGTTCTAATACTTTAATTTAACTCACAGAACCTGTGCATTTGGGTCACTTTGGGCACTTTTCTTTACATGAGGCTTTTTCAGGATTAGACACTCCTCGGGCGTACCCCGTGTATTTCACTACGGGAAAAATGGAAAAAAATGACGGATTTAGAGACGGTTCTGGACCGTCTCTAAAATTGCTTGGTTTAAACACGCTTTAGAGACAGCCGTAAACCGTCTCTAAACTTTTAGACGGCCTTTGACCGTCCTTAAAATTGTCTTAAAAATTTGAATGTCTACAAATCATTTAAGACGGTAAAAAACCGTCGTTAACTGCGAATAAAAGACGGCCATTGACCGTCTGGAATAAGAGTCTTTGACCATCTTATATGCGACCTTTTGAGACGGTCAAAGACCGTCTGTATTAGAGATGGTCATTGGTCGTCTCTTACTGGTAATCTGAGACTGTTAAGGACTGTCTCAATTAGAGACGGTCATTGGCCGTCTTTTCATTACAAGAAAAACAGCTATAGCCGACCGATGGGGCTAACCTTTGGCTGCAACTAGTTTTAAGGGCCGCTGGAAAAGGGCCGTAATATAAAAAATATTCCGCAGCCCTAATTTCATTTCCGCCTCTCGATCTCCCTCTCCCTCTCCCTCAAGCTCTCCCTCTCCCTCTCCCTCTCCTCTCCCTCTTGTGCGCTCTCCCTCTCCATCTCCCTCCCTCTCTCTGCCTCATCCTCTCCCTCCCTCTCTGCTCTCTCTCTCTCTCTCTCTCTCTCTCTCTCTCTCTCTCTCTCTCAAAACCTACTAATTGCTGGGACAAGAGCCGTCACAGACAATGGTTGTTTCGGCAGTGACACATGGATCAGATGGTAAATCGCCACCTGAAATTGCTATCGAGATGCTGATGGATTCAAGGTATGAAGCCCAGACATCGAAAGATTTTTCATCATCATCTTCTTCTTCTTCTACATTGGGTGAGTCTTTGAGAAGAAGGTTGAGTAGGAGTAGATCAGAATGCAGAGTGTTTCCTTCAGTCCATGTAAATGAGAGTAATGGAATCGTATGAGTTTGTATCCATTTGTATATATGTGAGTGAGAGGCTGTAATTTACAAGTTAGAATGTCTATTTCATCAGGGCCTGTGATGCAGTGAGAGTGTATTGGTAGGGTGCAAGTGGCCCACCTTGGGACTGGATTTGGACTGTAAAATTGTTTTGAATGTACTAATAGCCCAGAATTCCTCATGGATTTCCAGCCCTTGGTGAACTCTGTTTCTCCTCCCATGCGTCTTTTTTTTTTTTTTTTCCCTTTTACATCATCATTACCTGTAATGTATCTTTGAATATCTTCTTGGTGCTCACTAGTGCTGATGCTTGATTTCTTCAGGATCCTTTGCTAGGAGATTGGCGCAAGAATTTCCTATGTGGCAGGTACTTGCATAGAACTTCTATTTAGTATACATTTGATACATTGAACATTGGTCTTGTGATCAACTTTCTTTGCTTAATTGTCGTAGGTTTTACTTCTGCTTTTCCTTCAAATGCTATTGAACTTGATTGATTTAATTGGAATGGTTTGCGGATACATTGGAAAGTTTGAGTAGATTGAGTTTTGGTAAGTGGCACCGAACACTCTTAACTATATGTATAAGCTGTTGGACAGAAATACGCTCTGTTTGATGAATAGTCTGGACACAAACATGTCCTGTTGGACAAAACTACGCTCTGATTGATGAACAGTCTGGACACTTGACTATTAGAAGTTCTGATATTCAATCTTTAGCCTACACTTCAGATTTTTAATCATTTTCCCTTTTTCTTTTTTTAACCGCCTAAAATGTAGGCCATTAATCAAAGGGCTGCCCCACATCCACCTTTACTAAGTTGGCCCATCAGGACACTACTCATTCTTATTCACATTACCTAAATTTCCTCAATAAACCGATGTGACAAATTTGCAAAAGAGGATTATAAGAAACTTAAAATCTGGCACAAAGGAACATTACCCCATCAAAGGGATTGATACTGCTTACAAATGTTCTGGTAGGGTTTATATCTTATGTCAAAATGGATACGGAAATTTCCTTGAAGACATTAAGATGGATATTTTGGACTCATTCACAGGACTAGGTTCACCAGCAAGAGCTACAAATTTGATATTATCACATTCACTACTAGCCACATTGAAACTACCAGTGAATATTAAGTGAAAGTAAATGGCTGTTAGAAAGAACTGACATTGCGTATTTTCGGAACATGACGTGAAATGTTTAGTGTCATGAAGAGTTAATTTTTATTTTTATTTTTTACTTTCAATCACTAATTTTTTCTTTAAAAACCTTTCTGGAGGCCATTTTCTTAAGGCAATTGACTCTATCATGGCTTTATTATTATTATTATTTTATTTTATTTTATTTTTAACACAGTTAATTTACACCATGTCTTTCAAATCACGTTTTCTTTTATTAGTTTCATTTAAGAGGATAGGCTGTTTTACAAGGTTGGGCATGAGGCCCACCATTTGTGTGGCATCTAATTAACCTATCCAATAGGATTGCTCTATCATGAAATTAAACATTTGTGTAACATATATGTAGTCTCTGCTTTCTATATAAATTGTAACAGAATCTGAACCAAAGAAAGAAAACAACCTTCTCTCTCTCACACATCTTTTACATACTTTACATACTTGTACAACGCGAGTATCAAACATTTTACATGTTTGAGGGAGGTCGTTTAAATCCTGAGGAGTTTTTTTGCTATGGTCCGTTCCTATGAACACTGCTGATATTCAAATAAAGCTAAAGAGATTGGAGCAGTTCTATAGTGGCAACAAAATGAGGTGTGTTTGCTGGCATAGTTAAAATTGGCTCTCAAAATCCTCATTGTGTGTTTTAAGGGCCTGTTTGGTTTATCCATGGCTTTATACATTTTCTTAGACTTTGTATTCTAGTTTCTAAGGGCCTGTTTGGTTGCCACTTAAAGATGTGTTTATCTCATTTTATTCAATCATGATTATGTATTAGAGATCTTATTCAATTGTAATTATGTATTAGAGATCAATTCTTTTGGTAGGGATTAAAAATAAAACCAACAACTTATAACTGTGGTCTCTAATACGTAATTAAAAATAAAACCACAATCATGTAAATGGTCTTCGGACATGCTCCAATGGCTAATGTTGTAGCTTCTTTCGGTTGTTTCCAATTTGTGTTCTTCTATGAAAAATTGGCAATTCTATGTCCTATAGCCTATGGACCTTCAAATCCTATGGTTAAGGAATTCCACTCCCACCATGGAATATTACATGGAACTTTGTTGATAATTTTTACATCTTGTATCAGTTTCAGGTGGCAACCTTGTTAACCTTAAATCAGAGGCCTAGATCTTCCATTCGTGTAATCATGGGCCTGGCATAGATCCTGCCTACTTTGATCTCATTGGAAGTAAGTCATAGTTCAAGGCCTTCCTCATGATCCTAAACATTGGTTCGACCTTTGATGATCTAGGACTGACCCACATCCTTAGATAGCCTGGTGCAGTTGCTCCATGGAAAAGATAGACAGCAAAGGACTTGTTCCTGGGCAAAACTATGGTCCCCTGCCTTGGCTTGGCAATGGGTCTGGTTCATGTTCATGCTAACTGGCAATGGCTTGGCTTGGCTTTGGTGTAGAAAGTTCCGTGTGCTAACAAGGAAGCCCATGTCTTGGTTGCGGTCTGTCTTCTATTTATTTATGTCTTTATTATTTATGAAATGTTTATTTTCTGACCTGATTGCAATTTAAAAATATACTTTTTTGGAATGGTGAAAATTTCAATTGTTGGTGTGAAGTAGCTCAGATCCTTCTTTCCAAATGGTGAATTACTTTGTGCTGGGTCTTTAGACTATAGTTATTCTAAATGCCTTTTGCATTATTGCATCTGCGACAACTTTTCTGTTCCTTTTGTTTCAATGAATTTTACTTGGTTTGTTCTTTGCCCTTCAGGTATTGTGGACAGAGTCAGCCACACAGTCCCAATCTATGAAGGTTATGCTCATAGATCTCAGAAGAAACATAATGAATCACCATCATCAACATCATCTAAAGCTATCTATCTATCTATCTTATTCTAAAAAATATCCCTGCTAATGCGGACTGTAAACTGAAGATTTGTGATTTTGGGCTTGCATGTGTATCATTCAATGATGCTCCATCAGATATTTTCTGGATTGTATGTTGCTCTTCCGTATTGTGTTTGATGCCTATTACTTGCAACTTCTGACCATGATTAATATCTGGCCTTTTGGATTTTATTGTGATCAGCTTTTATTTCTCTTATTATGTTATGTACTTGATTGTCTGTTTGATTATGATGCCATGTGTGTTATGCACTTGTGCTCATGATCCCATGTCTTATACATGTATTTATTTGCAGGATTATGTAGCAACCAGATGGTATTATGCTCTTTACAGGAGCATTGCAAGTGTTTGATGGTGGTTTTCCTTTCCTTGACATTGTCTGATATATGATTTTGTCACTGGTTTCCTCTTCAATCTAAATGCAGTGATTTAAACATGTTCGTCTAATAAATGCAGGATATCAACTCAACTTGCTGCCTTGTCTAGTCAACAAGATGGTGCCTCATTTCAAAACCAACGCAGCAACGATAATTTGTTCCAGTAAAATCTAGGCATATCCAATGATCTCTCAAGTGATCCCAACCAACATTCACACAGGTGGTTACTACTTAGTTTAAGTAAATAAATGTCACACCCCAGACTCGGAAACCGAAATCATAAGGAACCCGATGACCGGTTCTGGCCGTAACAGCCTCCATAGTACCCCATTCTCGGCTCCTGAGGCAGGTTCCGATCCTGGGATCCTACAAGGAAGATTTTTTTTCATAACAATATAATCATTACCAATACGAGCATACCCAAAATCACAACAAGAACATCTGAGGATAACAAAGGCACACATCGCAAAATCCACTATAAATTTGAACTTTTACAATCATCCATAAGGTCCAAAAGGACATACATGAGACAAAAAGGAAATGAGAGAAAAGTCAGCAACATTGGAGTCCTCAAATGCTCAGCTCTACTCCACGCTTTACTGCTACGACGTCTGCCTAGAATCTCCTGCACGCATCAATCGTGCATAAACTTATAGAAGCACAGAGGGTGGTGTAGGTGTGTGACAATGGTGACAGAAGAATAGTATGAGGTGCAAGATGGGAAACATGCTCAATGAGGATATAACCAGCCTTACCAAGGCTTATCATGAATACGATGCGATGAGTACTGGACGCCATATCAAGACAGTGCATGAAGGGGCTTACACAGCTAATGCTAATGTAATGCAAGTAATGTCAGTGCTCATATCCAAACCACAAGTCAAGTACATTTTCAATCATAAGGAAATCACCGGGGTCCATTACACTGTTTAATGACTACCGCTCTACAGACCCCGCACAGTCAAACGAGCGTAAGAGACCTTACTACCCGCCTGTGGACCAATCACCAGCAAGGCCTGACGGTAGCGGACCATTCACGAGCTGGTCAGACTCAGCCTAGCAAAGCCCCCTAAACCAGGCAGATAAGGCCACACCCCTATCCAATCGACTACACGACAGTGGGAGTCGCGGCCTAACGGTATAAGGCCCTCGTACACTCATATATTTCACCCGGTCACGGCGTTGGAGCAGATCCTTGGTACCATGGAAGTTTTGAGAATTTCACCTACGGGTATCCTATGCACCCGGTATGCTCAACTAATATTTTCGGTGTCCACACATACGGCCATTCACGAATATTCTTGTGGAGGTAAGGTCCTGATGAAGGAAGGGCGGATACCTACATGTTATACAAATGCCAGATGCATGAATTACACAATCACTCATGCATTAATCTTAAGCATCCATCATACTCCAGAGGGAAAAACTCCACCCCTCGGGGAGATACCAACATACCCTACACAATGGCACAACCATAGCCAATCATACCTCAACAAGCATGCATATGATGCGTATGGGAGTAGGCCATGAAGATGAATAGGGATGCCAATGAGGTGAAGATGAACTCTCTACCTAACCATGAAAGGTCTAAGCACTTAACCAATTTCCTCATAAGGTATACAACCTCTAGTGGGGGCCCATTTACCTAGCTAGGGTAGCCCACGAGACTAAGGAGAACAATGATATGGGCCTAAATAGATGAGACGGGCCTAGTAAGGGTCTATGGTGGGCCTTTAACCACCCATAAAATCCCATGAGCCTACCTTAGGGCCACCAATGTGGGCATCCAACCACAATTGGTCCCCAAGAGGTAGCTCATCTCTAATTGATCACGGATCAAGGCCCAAGGCCCACACAATATTAGAAAAGAATGAGAATAGCAACATATAACATCCACATACACTCATGTTGGGCATCAGAAAGGCGGCCCAAGGCCTATCCAAAACATGGGTCCAAGGAAAACACACATAGCCCAACCCATACATACCACTATGGGCCCATAAGGGAAGGGTTAGGGCCCAACATAAAGGCCACTAATCCCATATATTGTGGTGGTCTAATGGGCAGCCCCTTGCTCAAACCACATAGGCAAATGTCATACTCTTAGTCAAGTAAAGTTGGGCCTACAACTCGGCCCAAGTATAAAGTTGATTTGGTGGGCAACCAAAGGTCCATCTACTTGTGTAACCTGGCCCACTATCCCAACACAATAGTATGGTAAAAGAAAATGGCCCAAGAGTATTCTAAAATATAAGGGAATAATAAATGCCCAATTTCCTCAATATAGTGGGCCCCATAATCATGGCCCCAATGGGCCCTAGAACATCAGGGATGGGTCCCCAACTAATCATACATAAAGCCCAATGGCTGGGGCCCAAAAGTTCTGAAATAACAAAGGGGACAATAATGTACAGGAAATTTCTACAATGTATGTTGCTGTCTTAAATTTGGGCACTCCATTAGAGTGGGTCTAGGGCCTCTAAAACTCTGGGAATTGAGGGCCAAGGCCCCTCATCATGCATACAATAAGAGAAAACTCAAAAAGGTGGCCCACCATCAGAGGAAACATTTTTAAATTATGGTTGTTATCAAGGCATATTGCTGGACTGCACAACAGAAAAATCTGGCAGTCCAACTATCTTGGCCCATTCTTTTGGATGCCCAAATGGGGTCATTTGGGGATGAAATTTTACAGAGTGACACTTCCATAGGTGGGTCACATCCTCACAAAATTTCAGAATTTTTAGATATTCCCAAGTATATTAATTACTTTAAACAAAACTGTCTGTCCAAAAAATTGGACAGACCTAGATGTCCCAACGTGGTGGGCCAGTCGGCCCTCGTCACGGTGTGCACAGGGGTTCATTGGCCCTGAAATTTAGTAGGTAGGTCCTACCATAAGTGGACCACAACTCTACAAAATTTTAGAATTTTTGGATATTTAAAAATATTTTAATTTATTTAAAGAAATAAATCTATCCTGAAAATCGGACTGATCTGGACACCATATTGTAATGGGCCGGTCCAGCCACCACCATGGTGTGTACAGGTGTCCATTGGCCCCAAAATCTTGTAGGTAGGTCCTACCATAAGTGGACCACCTCCCTATAAATATTTATAATTTTTAGACACCCGAAAGTATTTTAATAAATTTCAGAATTCCAACCTGTCTAGGGTGGAATGTTGCTGGAATAGTGCAGAAAATCCAGACTGTCCACCTCACTTGGACCATACCTTTGGGACCCTAATGAAGGTCATATGGGGCTGAAATTTGGGAGAAATCAAGATGAGATTCCCACCTTTCACAAAAGTATATTTGATGGGTACAAAAGGTCCCCCAATAAGTCCCCAAATTGAAGCTCAAAGTCCAACAAAAATCTGTCCAGAAAATTTCTGGGCAGCAACATGCACATGAAATAAAATGAGCATAGGAACCAAAATAAGAGGAAATCACCCTATAGAATTTGAGTTATGGTCCACCTCAGTGGGCCCCACAAATATTCAGACCTAATCCATACCATAAAATCCATTGCATGTGTCCAAAAAGGAGCAAATGGGGCACCTATGTTCATAGAGTAGACAGACATGGGCTTCCACTCTCTTTGAATGGTCTGGATACTTCCAGGCCACAAGGTGGGCCACACACATCTCAGAATAATAGATCAACAAAAGAATAGTAAGAATCGGCAACAAGGGAAAGGGCTCCGCCACATTGAGGCCCTTCCCTTCACAAACCACGCATATCACTATATTGATGGGATTACAAGATCTACCCATGCATGCATCTTCTAATCAAAATCCAATGGTGGAGATGCCATCTCCACCAAGGATCAAGGGTCTAGATGACCCACAAACCTATAAATCAAAGGGAAATCTCATGATGGGGTCCATGGAGAATGACCCCATCATGACAATCATACATGTATAAAATGGGTTGTTGGCCACACTCATGGAGTCATGTAGGACCTCCACCATTGATTGGTGGGTCCTACACATTCCCAATCAAATGAAAAAGGTTCATGCAAGAGGAAAGGAAATAGACTAATCCCATGAATCACCCACCTTGGATCTTTAAGATTCTCTTATCTCAAAGCTCCTTAAGCTCCAAGGGTTGTAGATCTATGGTTGAGATCATGTTTCAAGGGCTAGATGATGAGGGATTAAAGGGAGAAGGGGTTGGAGAAGAGAAGGAGATGGAAGGGAAGTTGCTGAAAATTCTAGCAATGGAGGGAAATGAGAGGGAGGGGGAGAATAAAGAGAGAGAAAGAGAGACCATGATGGGTTTGTAAGAGAATCCATCATTACCATAGGGAGGAGTTTACAAATTTGTAGGTTAGACTAGGACTCTTGGTATTGTTTGTGGTTGGTGGTGTTAGTTCCATGCAATTGTGTAGTGTGTGGGTAGTGTACCTTGAAACTTGTGCTAAGGGTGATGGTGGTCCACATGCATTCCACTTAAGTGGGCCATATGATCAATGGTCATATAATGAAATGTACACAACTTTTGATCTACATATCGAATTTATGTGCGAGATGCGGCGTTGGAACCGCGGCGACGATGCGGTCGCAATGGCATAGGTCTCGGGTCAATTCGAGTCGGGTCTACATGACCGAACTCAAGGATGACCGCAAACACTATCCAAGGGTCGTGGGTCACCGGGATTCGACCGGTAGGACCGCGAGACCATGATAAATAAGATGCATACTCACACACACACATGCACACATGCGAACTCGGGTTGGGTCTCACAATAAATTTTCAAGTATAGGACTAGCCCACCTTTTGATGGCTATCTATTAGTTCTTTCGAGTAGTATATCATGATACACGTAGATGCTAAGATTCTTTCATTCCTTAAACAATACTCATTCATACTCAAATATTTAAATATTTGTGATAGATAATAATGTTTTCCAATGAATTGTATGTACAAAAACACTTAATTCCAAAGGGAAACAGAGTCATCTTCTTTAAACTTTGATCTTTTCTTACTTTCTTTTAGTTTGGTAATTCTCTTGAACTGTCATTGCTTTGTAATATCTGTTGAAGAAAGTCTGAATTAATTTAGAATAGTTTTGTAGTCCTCGAGTCCCAATTCTTTTCTTCTTTTTTTTTTTTTTCTTTTTCTTTTTCTTCTTCTTCTTCTTCTTCTTCTTCTTCTTATTTTATTATTATTATTATTATTATTTTTGTCTTCCTAGAAATGTCTGATAGCCCTTTACCAGAAATTACATTTATCACATGGCTATATGTGGATAAATGTGATCCAGCCATTCCATTGTTTCTGAAAATTTCAGAATACACCAAGAAGAGAAGTCATCTGCCGAATCAGCCTTGAATGACCCTTTTAGGACTCCTATCATTTGACTTCCTAGTTAGAATAAAGAAGCCCCCAATCCTAGAAATCTAATAATCTCTTCTTCCAAAATATTCTAATTTTCATTATGACAAACATGATTAGTGGTCTCGACAGCATAAAGAAGCACATTTTAAGTGCTTTGCAATAAAATATTTGATAAATACTATGGCTGAGACTTGGCCGGCCATTTTTTCACACTGTTACAAGATCTGTAAATTTTATAGCTGATTCTCTTTATTACTTTTGTGGTCTTATCCTTATCTTGATTGCATTTGGATCTTTTGTTGGCTGCTGATATTTTGTTTGCATGTTTTGGCTAGCAAATTTAGTTTAAATTTCTTTAGAACAATAGCCCGTTTGGTAGAAGAGGTAACACCTCTAGCCGTGCTCTCTGAGCAGTAGCTCCTTTGGAACCCGCTTTCACGTTGACCCAAGGGTCTTAGCGTGGAACTACCAGATCTGCCCATTGAGTCTAAAAGAGAGACGCAATATTTTTTTGTTTTTGTTTGTTAATCTTATTTTATGCTTATAACTATAAAGACACTTAATTTAATGGATTTGATATTGAATTTGGTATGCTTAATTTATATTTTGTTGCTTCATTTATATACTTTCCTAAATGACTAACTTGTAACTCCTTAGAACCCGCTCTGTCGTATGACATTACGGTGCATGACGGTTCCCAGCAGGTTAAGTTGCAAGTTATTATGCAGAGTTGGTTGGATATCTTCTATTTTTGTATTGGCCCATGTGGTGCATTTTGTCTTTTGGTATTGGTTTCATGACAGGTTTGGTTTGCATCTTCGCCGATTTGTTGGTCCAATTTTTTTGGGTTTCTCAGTGTTTGGCATATTTTGTTACTTTGTTGGTTTGAAGATTGCTTGGGTATTGATTTCCTTGTGCAGGTATCGGGCTACAGGTCTGATTTCCTTGTGCAGGTATCGGGCTACAGGTCTAATTTCCTTGTGCAGGTATTGTTTACTTTTTTTTTTTTTTTTTTTCTTTCTGACTTTTTTTCCTTTTATTTTTTTTCTGATTTTTTTTTTCTTTCTTTCTTTTGAGTTTTGTCTGCATATAAAGATTCCATCAAAGAGCCAGTTTGATTTTCCGATTTCTGCTTGTCTTGACCTAAGGATTTTAGAGGCACCAAGGATTTTGATTTGATTTGTTTTGATTTCTGGCCATAATCTTCTAGTTTTCCATCTAAGGGATTGGATTGATCTTCTAGAGGTATACAGTGATCACGATTTCTATATAACTTTGCAATAGTAGGCCTTGGTTACTGCATTTAACGCGTTTGCTTGATGGCTTAAATGTATCCAACTCAGTTTTATCCGTGTGTTTAATCAAATCTGTAATGTGATGGTTCTTCTATTGGTACGTGTGGCCCATTTGTCATTTCTTTATAAATTTTAGCATATTATCCTTCATGGGAAGTGAGAAATTGGAGGATAGTCCCAATGCATTAGAATTTAAAATGGTAGTTAGTATCTTGATGTACCCATTTCGTACATGGGGGGCTCATTATCGTTGATCCACAATATTGATCTTGTGGGATCCATTGCAGATTGAGGATGAGCCAGGCTCTTCCAGATTGAGAGACTGTAACCATTTTTGGGCATGGTCCATTGACAGTGAGTAATAGTTTATTACATTGTGTTTTTGGATTTTCGGTAATTGGCCGTTTTTTTTTTTTTTTTTTTTTTTTTTTTTTTTTTTTATATGAGGTTTGCCATCTCATGCACAATATGAAAGGTGGATGTTGATGCAACAACAGTTAAAATAGTCATGGCTGGAGCTGGGTGTGAAAATGGTAGTAAAGTGGAACAAGTAAGAAATGGCCTTCATATTGTTATATTTAACATTGTTGCTTTGTGGAATAAAACTGCAAATCCCATATAAAAGAGAGGATATGTGGCTATTAGAATCTTTTTTCTTCACTTTGAAGCTGGACTTTATGGAGGATGCATTTTCTTAGGTTTGAGACATGTCCTACCATTTCTTTACTTAGTTATTATTGAGATTAATGCCCCTAAAATTGATTTATCAGATTTTATTATGCCTTTCTTTTAATAAAAGATGTTTGAGATCCTATCTTGATCTCTGTAAGTTTATTTGATGGTTTGTTGTTTATTGAGATCCTATCTTTCTTCTTCTTACTTGGTTTCTTTCTTTTCTTTTTCTTTTTTTAATTTTTTAATTTTAAATTTTTTTTTTTATAGCTGAGTGCAGATGATGTCCATTGTTAATGGTCAATCTATGCATTAGTGGCTAGCTGAATCCACAACTCTTCACAACTCTCATATCAGATAACCATCCATGGACAAAATCTCTTCCAACAGGTGGCCAACCATTGTGGCTCTTCAATTAGTCAGTTGCACAAAGATGCATGAATTGCTGTGCTAATGACCTGTACAAGAAATATGGTGTTTCCATGTAAATGGATTTCTGCATAAGCTCTTTAATGCATGTGAACGTGCCATTTCATGAATTAACAATCACACCTCTGCTATATGTAATCTGCCTTCGGATTGAAATGTTAGTTATGGGCATTGATGTAAAGTTTTTTAATCTAAGGTATTCAAGATGTTTTTCAAGCAGTATTTTGTCTTTCAAACTCCTTTTCTGAAAATGAGTAAGATTGTCTTGTGATCTTCATTTTGTGGCCTATGAAATATATGTTGAACCTAGTAGATTTTCAACAACATAGGGAAGACAAAAACCTTTAAACTAATGGAGTTTTAATGGTCCCATAGTCTCTCTAAATCAACAGTCTTATATGTAGAGATAAAGACAGGCAGTTAGTTTTAAAATTATGATTTAAATATCTTGATACTACAATCAAGAATTAAATGAGTTTGTGATAGAATTTAAGCATGGATGGCATTGACTTGAATATATTGGATTTATTTTTTGTGCGGTTGGGAAAATCTTTTTCCTTGGGCCACCCAAATGCCAACATTAGTCCTCCATGCAGCCCTGTCTTTTGAAGCCCCCAAATTATTTATATCTTATGATGTGCAGAACAACATAAACCCATTGTAATCTCCCTTTGTGTAGGTTTTGAACCGTGGTGGGAAGATTGAGCTTCTGGTAGACAAAACAGAGAACCTCCGCTCACAAGTGGTGAACCTCAATATCATTGAGGGCCTGAACCTGCTGAAGGACTCCGAAATACTGGTGTTGATGCCTTTTACTGCTACATAGCTCACCAAAGATCGATAGAAGAAACGAGTCCCTTAGAAACAATGGCAATCATTGGCAACAAGATGATCATTGACATTAACCAAGGTATGTTAGCTGCTTAGGATGCATGTGAGTCACCTTTTCTTCTTCTTCTTCTTCTTTTCTTCTTCTTCTTCTTCTTCTTCTTTCTTTCTTTTTTTCTTTTTTTTTTTTTTTTTTTTTTTTTTAAATTACTTTTTGGCAAGAAAGATTTTCTCTATTGCCATGGATTGTCAGTGGCCATGATCCCTATAGCTACGGATTTACTCCATAGCAAAATTTTAAAGAGCTACAGTACCAATGGCTACGGTCGCACTGTGGGGCTAGTACCTTTCGCTACGGATTTTATCTGTAACTTTTGACCAATTTTCTGCCAGTGTAGCAAAAAACTGGCGATTTAGCGACGTTAGTACAATCGTCAGTAAAGGTGCTGACCGCCGGTAAAGCCTTTACCAACCGAGGCTTTACCGGCTGTTAGCTGACCACGGGCAAAGGATTTGCCGGCGGTTTTCTGGGCCTTTGCCGGCGGTTTTGACCGCCGGTAAAGGCCAGTTTTCTTGTAGTGTTTCCTACAATTTGAGACTGTCGAAAATAGTCTGTATTAAGGACGGTTCTTAGCTGTCTCCATTTGAGATTGTCAAGGACCGTCTCATATACGGTCATTTGAGACAGTCAAAGACCGTCCGTATTAGAGACGGTCATTGGCCGTCTTTTATTGGTAATCTGAGACTACCAAGAACCGTCTCAATTATAGACGGTCATCGGCCGTCTTTTACAGGTTTATAACTTCCACGGCCTTACGAGGCCCCATTTGAGACTGTCAAAGACCGTCTGAATTAGAAACGGTCGTAAACCGTCTCTAATGCTCAAGTTAAAAATTAAGAAGAAAAAAAAAATATGAATTTCGAAAAAAAAAAAGTTACAAAGCTTAGAAAAATAACTGACAATGTTTAAGAAAAAAATTTAGATTTTGAAAAAAAAAATGTATTTTTAAAAAAATCTAGATTTTGAAATAAAAATTAAGAACTTCGAATAATGTTGATAATTTTGAGAAGAAAAAATTCGATAAGAAAATGATATTTTGAAAAAGAAAATTTAAAAAATTAAACGAAATTGTGAAAAAATTGACAAATTGTAAAAAAATATATATTTTAAAAAAGAAAACTAGATTTTGTATTTTGAAAACAAAAATTAAAAAGTAATATAACAAAAGTGATATTTAAAAAATGATATTTTGAAAAAGAAAATTTAAAAAATTAAACAAAATTGTGAAAAAAATTTGCAAATTGTAAAAAAATATATATTTTAAAAAAGAAAACTAGATTTTGTATTTTGAAAAGAAAAATTAAAAAGTTATATAACAAAAGTGATATTTAAAAAATAATATTTTGAAAAAGAAAATGTAAAAAATTAAACAAAATTGTGAAAAATTGACAAATTGTAAATAATATATATATTTAAAAAAAGAAAACTAGATTTTGTATTTTGATAAGAAAAATTAAAAAGTTATATAACAAAAGTGATATTTAAAAAATAATATTTTGAAAAAGAAAATTTAAAAAATTAAACAAAATTGTGAAAAAATTGATAAATTGTAAATAATATATATTTTTTAAAAAAGAAAACTAGATTTTGTATTTTGACAAGAAAAATTAAAAAGTTATATAACAAGATTTTGATAAAAAATGATATTTTGAAAAAGAAAATTTTAAAAATTAAACAAAATTGTGAAAAAATTGACAAATTGTAAAAAAATATATATTTTTTTTCGTTTTAAAAAAAGAAAACTAGATTTTGTATTTTGACAAACAATAATTAAAAAGTTATATAACAAAAGTGAGATAAAAAAAATGATATTTTGAAAAAAAATTAAGAAATTAATAAAATTGTGAAAAAATTGACAAATTGTAAAATATATTATATATAATATATATTATATATATATATATACTATATCTATTATATATATATATATATATATTAAAAAAGAAAGATAGATTTTGTATTTTGACAAGAAAAATTGAAAAAAAAATGATCTATACCAAATTGAATAGATGTGGCCTACAATACACAAGGTAGGATTAAAACATGTAAACGTGAAAAGAAAAAAGAAGAAGAAGAAGAGTGTTAACTTAAGGTTAAGAAAAAATATACACGTTTAAGAAAGAGGAGTGCAAATCAAAGTTCCTCAATACCTTGGTAAAAAAGAAAATGATCTAAATTCAACTGTAATATCAGATGGTTGAGATTATCCAATCATTGTGATATTAAAATAAATGTTCTACCCAACAGAATAGATGTGCCCTTCAACACAATATGATTGTAGACCAAAGGAGATTGAAGCATATAGATGTTTAAAAATAATAGTACAACTCAATGTTCCTCAGGATAGTCAAAAAGAAAATGGTCCAAATTAATCCAATGACAATTTCAGACAGTTAAGATCATCCAATCAGTGTGACCTTTGGAGAGGTACAGGTATGCCAGGTGCAGGGTGGGTGAGTTTCCAACATTAAGAATTGGTACCAAATGCATACATTAGTATAGGCCATTCTCATGTTATCATTTTTCGACTATTAACTCGTCTCCAAAGTAATGAGATGTAAACTTGCACAGCTTAGTTATAGTTTATAGTTAAAAAGGAACTGGAATATAGTTTAAGCTAAATGGAATCTCAAAAAAAAAAAAAAAAAAAAAAAAAAAAAAGACAACCGACATCCATCCAATCGTACCAAGTCCACCAATCAGGCGGCAAAGATTGTTCCATGAAAGACATTCCCAGCCCTCTACCCATACACAATCTGCCCCCACATATTAGCTCCAAGGACTCCAAAACAGTAAAACACAACTCATAAGTCTCACTAGAAACCCTAGAACTTGTAAAAACACAAGACATTGACACAGATAGAATTTTTCCCAAATGGAATCAAATTAATATTAGAGGTTAGTTTCCAAACACCACTATTAGAATCGAACAATCTTTAACAACAAAACAAAATCAAACCCTACAACCCCTAGAAGTCAACATACAGCCTCATCAAAACAGCAAAATCCAAAGGTGAAAAAATCATCATAAGAACGATTTCATGACCCACCTGAGATTATTAAGTTCTTATGATTCGAAATCACATCCTAAATATATGATGGAAAAATATATGGATGGTGTCGGTATACATAAAATATATCAAGGTAGGCCCTACATGGTTAGAGTAACACCCATGAAGGAGTTACCTAAATAGTGAAATTGGTACTATAAGGTCACCTCATGGGAACTTCCCATGAGGTTAATCTGTGTGCACCCCACCATGATGTATGTAGAACATCAACACCATGCATTTGATGTGTCCCATTTAAGTCCAAAAATCAGTCGTATACAAAACTCAGGTGAGCCATAACATCTAAAACTATGTGAAGACATCCCTAAAACATATAAAACATTTAATTGGTGGGGCCCACATGAGTTTTGGATGTGTATGAAACTTGGCTGACTCTCATCCAAGTGGGACACACGTATATAATGAATGGGTTGGATTTATGAACCACATCTAGGTGGGCCCAATAAATGATTATGAATGTTTTTAATGGGAGGGTAACCCTCTCAACTATAGTATGGGTGTGGCCCACCCAAGTCATGGATTGACTTTATTTTTAAGCTCGTGGCCCAAAGTCATGGTTTATGATATCCACATCGTCAATCCATTTTTCCAGATCATTCTAGGGCCCATTTGGACAGGTGAATTGGAAGGGATTTTAAGTTAAATCCTTAGATTGGCCGGGCGTGCCAAACAAACTAGGTGATCTGATCCTGGGATATATAGCAATATTCCCATGGATCTTAAGACAATCCACTGACAAAATCATCATTACCTTTAAATCCCATCCAATCCACCCTAATCCGTTCAAATTTGCCTGGGACATGTTTGGTTCGAGGGATTGGAAGGGATGGGAAGGTTTAATCCCGGGATTGGCCGAGTGTGCCAAACAGACTTGATATAGCAATCCGGGGGGATATAGCAATTCCATGGATCTTAAGACAATCCATTGACAACGCCATCATTACCTTGAAATCCATGCCATCCACCCTAATACCATTCAATCCCTTCCAATCCACCCATCCAAACAGGCCCTTAGTGGTTGAGTCCACAATTAAAGTATATCTAAAGCTCAAGTGGACCATACCACAGGAAACAGTGGGAATAATGATTTCCAACGTTGAAATCTTCCTATGGCCTACAGTGATTTTGATTTGTCATCCAACCTATTCAATAGATCACAAATACATGGATGAAGGGAAAACTAAAATATCAACTTGATCCAAAACTTCAGTGGCCTCCAAAAAATTTTCAATGGTAGACGTTCAATTTATACTGTTTCCTATGATGTGGTACACTTCATATTTTTATAGGCTTCAATTTTGACCTTATGTATAATAATATATGTTAAAATGGATGGATGGTGTGGATAAATTGAATAAATCATAGTGGGCCCCACAGGACGCTTAGGGTATAAGGGGCCCTACAGGGCCTAAAAAAATATATGTGTCTTATCTAAGCCGTCTATATATTTTAAAATATTATTATAGGGCATGAAACCAAAAATCATCTAGATCGAAGGCTAAAGTGGACCATACGGTAGGAAACATGGAGATTAAATCACATGTATTTGCTATGGTGGAGAACAGATTGGCTACTCCCCCTGACACCTGCCAATGGCTGGTGGTCGGTGCTCTGTGGGGCCCACCGTGATGTATGTGTATCATCCATGCCGTCCATCTATTTTTATATATCATTTTATGATATGATAAAAAAATGAGTTATATCTCAATCTCAAGTGGACCACATTACAGGAAATAATGTTGAATGAATTTTGACCATTAAAAATGTTTTGGGGCCATAAAAGTTTTGGATCACGTTGATATTTATTTTTTCCCTTCATCTGGGTCTTTATGACCAAATAAACAGATTGGATTTCAAATAAACAGTACAGTGGGCCTTAGGAGGATTTTAATTGTGAATATCCATTCATTAATTTTGTCCTGTGGTGTGGCCCACCTAGGATTTATATCCCTATTGTTTTTTCCATTAAGCACTAAAATGATCTGTAAAAATGGATGAACCGAATGGATGAAACATGTACATCATGGTGGGGCCCACAAAGCATCGACCACCAGCCACGGTCCCTCCTCCCCAAAATTTGGGCGCGCGCTCAAAACAGAGCGCGCGCCCAATGCCCCCTCCCCCCCCCCCCCCCCACCCCCCCCCCCCCCCCCGCCCCCCCAATTTCAACAGGCCGCCCGCCCCTCTCTCTCTCTCTCTCTCTCCTCTCTCTCTCTCTCCTCTCTCTCTCCCTTCTCTCTCTCTCTCTCTCTCCGTCCCGGTCCAGACCACGCGACTCTCTGTCTCTCCGTCCCGATCCCAGACCCGCGCGACTCCCAGCTTCTTCCTACCTCCGACGCTCTCTCTCTCTTCCTCACTTGCATCATCTCCAAATCTGGTGCGGCCAGCAGCCCCTGCCCTTCATCTCTTCCCCGGCCAGGTACTCATTTCTCTATTTAGGTTTTTAATTTTTAGATCTGTAAATCCATAGTGGGGGTTCGTTGGCCATGTCTGTTAAATAATGGGACCAATGATCTAGATGGCCTGGGTTGCTATAGATGTATACCATGTATACAATGGATGCAGACATAGAATAGTCTTGCCATTCATCATTTGTTGTGAATGTTTAAGGTGTAAACAACATGTGTTTGATGAAATGTCTCTGCTGGAGAAGGTGGATTGCATACTTTGTAACTCAAGCATGCGAGTAAACTCTATGGGGCCACTGCGATGTGTGTGTGTTATCCATGCAGGCCATCTATTTTTCAACTCATTTTATGGCATGAGCCCAAATGGAAGCATATCCAGTGCTCAAGTGGGCCCACCACAGGAAACAGTGGGAATCGAAGACCCACTGTTGAAAACTTCTTAGGGCAACAGAAGTTTCGAATCAAGATGATATTTGTGTTTTACCTATGTCTGTGTCAGCTTATGAACAAGTTGGGTGACAAATAAACATTGTTGTGGGCCCTACGAAAGTCTCAACGGCGGATGCCATAATCCCCACTCTGATCTATGTGTGGTCCAGCTGAGCTTTGGATAAAATGAGGATTGTTGGTCTCCGCTGGTCTATACAAAATAAATTCTTTTTGTTGAGCTTGCCAATGTAGAATGTGAATTAGGTATAGTCCTTCCGCTAGTTATGATCAGGGTGAACTGATTCAAGAAAATTCTTGTTGGATGGTACAAAATAAATTCTTTTGAACCACCGGGGAAACCAAAATGCCAATGAATTTAGCATGTTTAATAAATCAAAAACAATTTTTCTTCATCTTTTCATTTTTAGTGTTGATTGTTTATCAGTTTTCTTTTCTATCATGTAGAACAAATGTAATATTAGTAATATCATCCATGGTATTGCAGCAATCAATATCAGGGATGCATTTCCACATGATATATAATAATAGGGAATCCTAGTAGTGAGATGAATCATGGAATATCAGAGAAACAATTTCAGATCATCAAGCTTCATGAGAGCAAGTTTATTCTACACATGACTATTACTACTCACCAGTGAGCAAGAGCCATATGAACAAAGAACGAAGATGAACAATTTTATTTTAACCAATAATACAATGACCAATAATTTATTACTATGACGCATGAGATTGTTGAGCTTTGGATGCATGTTAATGGTTTAAGTTATAAATGATTTACATCTTTACAGCCTGTCTTATTTGGCTTTAAGTTATAAATGATTTACAGTTAACCCCAAAAAGAGTTTGAATAATTGGATAGAAAGGTGAAATATTACAGTGACATGTTATGATTTAGATAGAATATAAAGTTATTTGCATGTTATATGTCTAATATATTAGAAGCATAGAGTCACTTTGTTACCATGTGACTTTCCTATCCTTAAAAAAAAATTAAAAAAAAAAAAAAAAAAAACAGTTACTTGCATTTGAAATATACCCATTTACTACCAAATCTAAGATGCTAAACAGGATGTTAGCATTTACAAAAAATCAAAAGTACAAATGCTGGGTTATTGATGTTTTATATTCGTTTTTGATCAAAATTGATAGAAAATCACAATCCATGGAATTTGGTTTCTACTCCGCGTCGCTCCAAAAGCACATTGGGATAAAAAAAAATTCCATTCCCACGGTAAGGCCAAAGGATTGAAATTTGTGGTTCATCCAAACGGGCCCCACAAAAAGATTGCTTCATCGAGGATAATGAAAGAAGGCACCAAAAGAACACACGTGGGGCTTGAATAGTGAAATTTCCTTTCCCGTCAAAGTAATCAAAGTATGCATGTGGCCCACTTTAGAAAGGACAACACTCAATGAACTATCTTACTCACGTCCATCACGCACGTTCATTGGGCCCACTACCCCATTTCACATTGGCCATTTGTACTTTTCTAGATATAAAATATTAACAGGTCTGCACTCTTTTGTTCTTAAGAGCTATAACAACAATATTTCTGTTTCCAAACTTCCCAAATCTTTCTGTACGTACAACATTATCAGCTAACTCATCAGGTGTGGTCCACCTTAAAATCCCTCAACCCAAGTTCAAGCTAGTCCGCACATCAAGCTAGCAAATCATGTGCGTTGAATATGGACCCTTCCTTTATCTTCTTTCTATTCATCTATTTTTCTCGAACATGTGGGTCCCACCTGATAGTAGACCAGCGTTCTTCTTTTTTTTTATTTTTTCCAAGGCATGTTCTCAGCAGGTTACACCTGATGAATGGGCCAAATACTTTCAAGTTGCAGAGACAGAGGATGACAGAAGGATTGAGAAAAACCAAAGATACTAAAGTATCTAATGCATCTTAAATATTTAGAATTAAGAAGTCTCAAGTCCAACCAGTTAGACTGCAATTTATTGCATCTTAAACATTTATACAGGT